>JANRGW010017456.1:0-17484 GCA_024733675.1 Psilopsiagon aymara | reverse complement strand
GGTTTGTGTTATACCTTAGTTATTAAACTGTTCTTATCTCAACCTGTGGGAGTTGCATTCTTTCTATTCTCCTTCCCCTCCTTCCAGGAGCAGAGGGAGGAAAAAAGGGGAAGTGAGTGAACAAACTGCGTGGCTGATTTATGGCTTAAACCACGACAGTTATCAACCAAAAATCTTTTAAAATGAAAATATTTTTGTGGCTTTTCATTGAAATTTTCCTAGATTTTTTCCACCAAAATCTAAAAGGCTTCTGAATGTTTAAAAAATGTGTTATATTAAGATAAAATAAATTACAATAAAACTGTATGCATCAAAAGAAAAATCAAGTTGGGTTAAGGCTAGATGCACTTCACTATAATTTTTTTTTTCACAATAAGACAGAATTGTTGAAAATCTTAGAAAACAAGCAAACAAACCATACTCTCACTCTCTACATTTCTAAACCAAGCTACAATGTAAAAGGTTAAGCCAACCTTGGAGTAAGCAGAATAAGCTTTGAAAGCATTCTTGAACTACACACATCATTTAAACTTTCAGCTATTTACTCATTACCAACTTTAGTATGATTAGGCACTTTGTGTGAAAGGTTATCAGGACATTAATATACACCTTTGTTGCTCAAAGGCATGAAATTCCGTTTGTCTGGCCTCTTAACTTCCCCCAAGTAATGTATTAATGAATCATTAAGGCTGCCTTGTTATGACCCATAATATTAACCCACTTTATATTAACAAGTATGTTACATGTGCTATATTTCTGCCAGAATTAGAAAGCAATGAAGCATGTTTTACTCTCCTGGTGTTGTGCAAGTAATTAAAAGTGACTCAAACAAATCCTGTTTCCGCTCAAGGAAACATAAGATGGACATGGACCCTTGGAGCAAGTCCAAAGGAGGACCACAAAGATGATCACCTGGAGCACTTCTCCTATGAAGGCAGGCTGACAGCTGAGGTTGTTCTGCCAGGAAACAGGGCTCTGGGGAGACCTTAGAGCAGTCTTCCAATAATTAAAGGGGTCTGATAAGAAAGATGGAGAGAGACCTGAAGGCCTGTAGGGACATGACAAGAGAGAATGGCTTTAAACTGAAAGAGGGTAGATTAGACATTAGGAGAAAATCTCTATAATGAAGGTAGTGAGGCACTGGAACAGCTTACCTAGAGTAGCTGTGAAGTATTCAAAGCTAGGTTGGATGGGGCTTTGAACAACTTGGTCTAGTGAAATATGGGGGTTTGGAACTGGGTGACCTTTAAGGTCCCTTCCAGAATATTATATGATTCTAAGTTAAATGCATAATTTTATTCTTAATTAAGAAATCCAAGGGTCTGGTTTTCCAAGTCCAAGTGTCTGGTATTTTAGTGTCTGTTTTATATGCAGAAAATTATATTAATTTATGAAAATATTTTAATATCAAAATACACAAATGTAAGGCATTTTTATCGATTACAGGTACATTATTTTTAATATAAAAAAAAGAAAAAATCTTCTGTGATATTATTTTAAAATGTCAGCATATTTAATACTATATTGCAGAAATAGGCACATAAAAATCTGTGTAAGACTCACACAAAGGCCGAGCAGATACATCATAGTTAGACAGGCTTTAAAATACAGAATGACAGTTTGTTAAAGTTTGCTGAGTATTTCCTCTTTGCAAAGGGATTCTGCAGGCAGACATCCTTTTGGTTACTGAGCACAGTTTCAAAGGTGTCCTGTGGACTTTATCTATGGATATAATAAGGGACACATCAGCTGTGTTTCCCAAGGCTTACCAAATAAGCTAATGATTTTTTTTCTTGTATGTCAATAACTGGGGAAAGAACAAACATCTTTGCCTGGAGCTTTAAAAAAGAGATTTATACTGAGACTAGGATGCACTTCAGGTTCATTGCAGAAAAGAAGAAAGTGAATCCATATAGATGTATGTATGGAAATGACTCAGAATTATATGCAGTCTATAACAGCCTAACATCCCTGTTCATTGATTTGTACAAATTTTGACAGATAAAATATTGCCCTAGACCATAGCTGAACAGAATGTGTAGAAGCAGTAACACAAGGACTAGACAAACTATTCAAACTTTTACTATGATACCTCCCATATTTTGGGATAGTTGTAATTTCCCAAACATTATAATGGATAAATGAAGCAATTATCTTCAAGTAGAAGTTTGTCTGAAAACAGAAACTGTGAGAAATCAGTTTCTAATAGGAACTTTTGCTCATTTGGCAATGCAGACTCTATCACAGAATAGCAAAACATGACTGTACATCAACTCAAATCTGTGAATAGTCTCAAAGTTACTAAAACAGGAAAGTCACATACAGGTATTTTTTTTTTTTTTTTTTTTTTTTTTTTTTTTTTCATCTAGCAGTACATATCAAGTCTGACATCAGAAGAAGCTTATCTAGGAAAAAAAAATTGTTTCTTTTGATACCAGCATTTGTTCTCTAGGACCAATCAAATTATTGCAGTTCAAAAATGAAAGCAATGATTTTTTGGTGAGCATTTTTGCATGCTTCAGGTGAAGGCAAAGAAAAATGTGGTTGCTACAGACTGAATACAACAAATTAATAAATACTGGCTATTGTACCATAAAATTTGAGGTAGCCATAAAAAGAAAGTGGAGGAGTAGAAAATTTCACTATGCACTTAGGGTAATATTAATTGCTTGGGATAAAAAAAAGGCTTAAACCCTAAATAATTCAAATTATAATGGACATTGACTTAGTTTTTGTAGCCATTATTTGATGACAAATGATTATTTAGTCGACTTTTGGTCCTACACAGACCAGTTATTTCAATTCTTAAATGGAAAATTGCAAAGGAAAGGACAGAATGATCTAACATTATCTTTCCAACTTAATTTCTTCTGTTCAAGTATTAATGTTGTAAATGTAAAATCATGGGAATAAAACCCAAGTCATTGAGTGAGAGGAAAGATAAAAGAGAAAACTGCAGTTAAGAATTTGTCAAGAAAATTATTATGGAAGTCTTTTGAAGTGTTTCATTATTTTATTTTCTCTCCTCTTAGTTTTTAGCCTGACATCTAGATGTTTATACATCTAAAGTGTCAAAATGTTTACTTCAGTGTAGTTAGTTCATGCCTTTCATTTTTTCCCAATTAACGTTCTTTTTCTTTCAGAAATATGCATGTTGCTGTTGGAGCAACTCCAGAAGAGGGCTATGACGTTGATCATGGAGCTGGAGCACCTCCTTATGAAGACAGGCTAAGAGAGTTGGAGTGGTTCAGGTTGGAGAAGACTGTAGGGAGACCTTTTTGCAGACTTCCTGTGTATAAAGAGGACTTATAAGAAAGAAAGAGAAATACTTTTCAAGAGGATTTGTAGTGATAGGACAAGGTGCAACAGTTTTAAACTGAAACAAGATAGATTTGGATCTTCCTTAAGGGAAAACACCTTTACAATAAGGATAGTGAGACACTGGAACAGGTTGCCATCCCTGGAAGTGTCCAGGATCAGGCTGAATGGAGCTTCAAACCGTTTGAGTGAAAGATGTCCCTGAGAGGGGCTTGGAACTGAATGATCTTCAGAGGTCCCTCCTAATGCACTATAAGATTCCATGATTTCCTGTAGGTGATCACATTTTTAGCTTCTATTTTATTGCTTCCTAAGTATTTTCTTGTCATTAGGAACATATAAGCAACTTCACACTAAAAATATTACAGTATTTCTAGTTTCAGTTTGCCTTCAGCTTTCAAACCTTGCTGCATTTGCAAAAGTAAAATAAAATCCTTTATTATTTAAATAAATTCTTTGTTACTCCTTCATGAAACAAGAAAGAATTCAGAAGATCTCTTGGCCTTCCAATACATAACGTTTTATGAGTTTCTAATTGTAAAAAACAAAAAGCTTGCTAAAGTCTTGTAACACTGTTTTTAGTCTGCTTGCAATATGTATATACCATTTTCAATGAATTAATACCAGAAATGGATAATGACTTCCAGTGATTATATCACAAATGACAGACATTAGACTTTTAATTTTTAACTTTTTTATCATACTTTCCATTCTGCTGTTTATACACCTAGAATCACATTTCTTTCCTTAACAGAATTCTCGCCATGAACTGATGTTCAGGTGAATATTTTCCTGGAGTCTTTAATTATTTTCTCAGTCACCACTCGATAGGACACAATTCAATGTCCATTAAGTGTATGATTTTTTGGTTAAAAAAAAATACAAGCTCACTGACTAAAACATCAATAGATGTTATACAAGGTGCTTATTTTTTGTAAATTTTGTTTTAAGCCTACAAAAGACGGTAAATCATTAAGCAATGTTAGCAGTTAAGGAAAATTACTAATTAATTAATGCCCCAGTAAAGTGAGAAAAATGGGGCTTTTTATACCAAAAGTTGCAAAAGAAGCACACTGCAAATGTGCTGATAGAGTCATTTTTTTTCTTGCTTGAGAAATGCTATTAACGATAACAACATGCAGTGTAATGATTCCACTAATACATAATTTGATAGCAACAACTGAAAGGAAGCAAATATAGATGAGCCCATTCAGTTCACAAAGTGATTACTTGGATATTTTTGATTCTGTTAAAGCATAACAAAAAACTCCCCCAAGCAACATTAGATTTACCCTCATTTTTGGATTTTCATGTGAAATATAAACTAACTTTGCTTTATGCGCCTTATCTGTACTTGCAATAGGGAAATGTTGATATAAGAAAACATTTTCTTTAACCAGATAACACAACCTATAAGGAAAATTAAAGTAACAGGAAACATAAAAATCTAATGATTCATTTGAAAGTTGTCCAGACAAAGTGAACAGAATCAGTTGTTAATGACCATCTATTAAAAAAGTCCCACACATTGCAGCCTAGGTTAGAAAGAGCAGAGGAAAGCCCACTTTGAAGAATTCTGCCTCACAGATGGAATTAGAAAATCATTGAATCATTTGGCTTGGAAGGGACCTTAATGATCATCTAGTTCCAAACCCCTCTGTTTCAGTCAGGGACACCTTCTACTAGACCAGGTTGTTTAAAGCCCCATCCAACCTGGCTTGGAACACTTCCAGGGATGGGGCATCCTCGATGAGGTTTAGGGCTACCCCATTTCTCCTTGTGCAAAGATATGTGTCTGTTGGAATCTAAAAGAGGCATTTTAAACTGTATGGTATGTATGACGAACTATTCAGAAAGCATGGACTTGGTCAGCATGGGTAGGATTCATCACACCTAACTTACTAATTTCAAACTATTACATAATAAAGGGAAAGAGATAGACAGTATGGTTCATCTTAGTCTAAAGCTGTTTTTTAATACAAGTGAGTGAATCACGCCTCTGAAGTTCTTTAGAGTTTTGATAAAATTGTGAAGGAGTCTAAATAGTTAAATCAAACTAAAAGCCTGGTTTTGTACAGTTACAGTTAGGTAAACTGATGCCTTAAATGTTTAGGTTATGTACTGAAAAGTAAAAAAAAAAAAAGGAAGCTATGGACAAAATGAAACCAATTGAAAATGATTAAAAAGAAATTTATAACTATATCACTTTGAAATAAACAGCTAATTTGAATTATTCAAATTAATTATATTTTCCATTTAGAAAGATGATAAGGTTCAAACATATTATGACATCTTCTGATATCATTTTAGAGGATATAAGTTCAAGAGTATCTTTTGAATTGAACAAATGAACTGATCTTCCTTATCACTTAAAGACTTTCCTTCATCATCTATAGCAAAGCTATCACAGTGTGAAGAATTCAAGTCTTGGTAATCATTAATGGACAATCCCAACGTCATGGTTCTTACCCATTTTTCTTTTTCAGCTTAGTGGATTCCCCCCAGCTATTTACTTTCCTCCTGAAATCCAAGGTTATTTTTCAAGGTAGGAAGGGACATTTCGGGACCAAGAACATACTTTTCTATAAAAAGGCAAACTTTCCTAATAAGAAAGCTATTACTATTGTAACAAAAAACACTCAGTGCTGCATTTTTTAGTATATTTGTGCAGAAGTTGAAGATGTTGAAAGGAAATTTATTATTTGGGCAATGTGGCCTTGCCAGCAAATCACCAAACAATTGTTATTGCCTGTATAATCAACAATTGAACTTTCCTACTTTAGTTTTCATCTAATAGGACCAGTGGTCATAAACCTATTTTTCAACAACCATATATTTGTACTGTACACATCTGTAAATTAAAATCAGGTTTCACTTTGATATTATAGAGATACATGCATGTTCTTTTTTAGCCCATCAAAAAATTAAATTTTTCATATAGCTTTTTTTTACTGTCTGAAGACTTATGGCTTTCCTGAATAAAAAGCAGTTATAAATATTAAAGTCAGACCTACTGCACATAAAAGTCAGGACTGGGGTACTGCTCTAATGGGTCTCACTTTATCTGCTTTCTCCAGATGGACTGAAAATGTTTTCCCTAAGAAGGCAATAACTTAAACATGTGTCATAACTTACTAAGAAGGCACAGCATCCTAATTCCTTTAGGATCCAAGCAAAGGTTAGTTTCCATGCTGCTTTTAGCAAGATTACATCACAGTATTTCAGGATTGCATGCTTTCTGATCTGTTTTAACAACAAATAATTTTCCTAACCTCAGAACTGCCAGTCAGCAGACCTGTAGGATACATTTTCTTGCTGTGTATTTAAGAAAAAACATCTGGGTAATATGCTTATAAAATTTTCAGACTTGAAAAAATAATATAAACGTAAGAGTTTCAAGGCCAGTCAATGGGATTCGGAGTCCCAACATGTGCAAGAAATGAAATAAAGCTATTTGCCATGGCTCTGAAATCACAAACTGGTGAACTATCATTCTATGTGTATATATGCATAATAAATTATGACATCTGTTTATAAAATATGGTGGGTTGGTGTGTTAAAACACAAAGGAATTAGTCTGAAACAAGGGGGAAACACAATAGTGTAAGAAAGACAACTATCCTTCATTCACTGCTGTAAGAACTATTACACCAACCAGGCACTATTGACATTGATACAGCTGGAAATTGTGATTGCCAAAGCATTTTATGATTTTTCCACATTGCAAGTCATCTTTATAAAAAAGGTCTATGAAATTGATCACTTTATTAAACTGTGATTGTAGGACTATAACTACATAATTAAGTCTTAAATCATTACAGCATCCTAGAGGAACATGTAGTTTATACTAAACATTTAGCAGAACTGGAAAAAGCAAACATAACATACTAATATATATTTCTTAGGATCAGGCACCAAAATTTAATTCTATAATAAACCCAAGTGTTTTGGTAAGCAACAAAATAATGTCAACAGGACTATATACTGCTGCTCCCTCTGTTTCCCTGGAGGCCTCTCTCACTGTTTTCCTGCCATTCCGTTCTGTAAAGGCATGTGAGGGCCTTGGCTAAAGCAAGAGACAGGATTGGCAGAGCAGTCTCTTAGGATGGAATTCCATTAGATTTGACATGAGTTGCCCAGGAGGGAGCTAGTGCAGCTTTAAGAATGAGCAATGCTGTGGTTTTAGTACCTCTTCGATCAAGCTATCAGAACATATATTTACTTCTGTTTGATCTGTTTTTTCCTCTGGGATTTTTTACTTTTACTTTTACTTTTGCTTTCATTTTATTTGATATAGTAAGGCTAGTGGCATATAACAGAATTGTTTTCATATTTATACTTAAAGTCTCAACTGAATTGTTAGTGTTAAGTATAATACAATGTAACCTGAATCCAGCAAAGAAGGAATGATGCAGTTTCATGTTTTGACCTTGCTTAACTAGACATGTCTATAATCATAAGGTTAAATTTCTGCTTAAAATAAAAATCTCAGTGCATTTCAATGACATGTTGCACTGAGTTGTATAAGTAGATAAATCTAGACCTCTGAAAGTTAACTTAAAAATTTCAGTTCTTGATTCTTTCTTCAACTTCTTTCTTCCCCTTTTTTTTCATTCTCCTTATTTCTTTTATATTTAAACATCTCTCATAGTTTCACTGCTTAGGGTAAAAGAAAACTAATTCTGGCTTCAGCAAAATATTCCATGCAAAAGCAACTTTTCAAGGCTCTGCCTTAAGCATGTCTAAAAAGGTTCTTCTGGCTGGTAGTGATAAAAGGTTTGACATCCAAATGACAGTAATGCTACAGTGGGCTTGTGAAACAAGGTCAAAGAGTTAAATATTCAATAATAGAAGACAGCCAATTTTTAGGGGAAACAACTTAAACATATTTACCAAAAAACCATGAAATAGTTCTGGACAGAATAATACCTGGGTTACAGGTATTACTTCTGGCTTAAGTAGTAGAAGATTGTAAATGTAGGCTGAGAGAAAAGAGGGGGATGGTTTATAAGCATGTTGTGACACTAGTTAATTAAAAAACAACTGTTTGAGAAAGGTTTTGGTACTGCCAGATTTTTAAACACATTTTCCATGCCCAACAGTGGAAGAATGGGCTAAACTACCTCTTGAATATACACCTCATTATTTTCTGACACTTGCATTTGAACACTACAAAGGGAAAAGTCATTGATAGTAGCATAGAAAGTATCTGTAATTCTACCATTCTGCTTTTATTTCACATTTAGATCATATGGAAAAATAACTACTGATCAGATATACCATCCAAATATTGATCTGTTTTTATAACACTTAAAATTTCACGCTTTATTTGATACTGCCTTGGATAGCATCACCTGAATGAGCTAAAGCAGAATAAAAACCCGTAACAAAACTGCATTGCAACTGCCAGTGTAAATACTATTTGTATTAACTTTGCATTCTTTAAAATTTCCCAGGATGCTTATTTTCAGCATTTGGGAAAGCAGAGTAGCCCAAAATGCACATTAGTCTACTACTGGGAGATAAAATTCAGACAAAGCGATACCTTAGAAGACAGGAAGAAAACACAACTGCAAGTATTGATCCTGATTTTCATGTCATTTAAGGTAGAACTTAGGCAAGGAAGCAGCTATCAGGAAAAAGGAAGATACTATTAGTAGTCAGGAGGAAACAAAAGAACTGAAACAAAAAGACTCTGTCCTTTCATTGCTGTAGCTTGGAACTCACTGTGATGCCCGGAGAAGTATATAAAATCTCACCAAAATATCATAATTTCAAAAGGAATATTATTGATAAATAATATTCTACATCATCACCAGCATCTACTATGTCACATGGCAACTACTTTTTACGAAGGACTTAGAGAATTCAAACCACTATAAATTCTTTGATTTATAGTAATCAAGGTGCCCAAAATATAATCTTAGGTCATTAAATTCATTGTCACTATGAGTAAAAAAATGTGTCTATCAAAACCGTCATTAATTTGTATATCAGAGACCACAGCCAATTTACAGTGATTGCATACCAGTTTGGGCATTTCTGTATCAAAACTGCTCATTAGTAAGAAAAAAATACTTATCCATTTCTTTTGTGAGCTTCCCTAACATCACATAGATGAGGAAAGTAAATTATCATAACACCTCTCTCCATAGAAATGTGTATCTTGGAGACCCTGGCAGTCTTTTTAAAATGTAATGACATAAACAGTATATAAATAGATCAGGCAGAAAACTAGTAAATTAGGTTTGTGCAGGCATCATTCTCACTGAAATCCCAGGCAGAAATAGGACAAGGTCAGGCCCTACATTCCTGTAACAAGCAACAACACTGACAATATGCTGCTATAACTGTATTGATTTCAGTAAATATATTTTTGATTTATGCTAGTGTCAGCTCAGAAGCAAGTCTACACACATTTTCATGTCTACCTCAGTTCAAACAAAGCCCACTGACAGAGTCATCAGCACCAGCAGCTATTTCACACCTCTGCTGTGGACTGCTCACTGCCAGACTGACCTCACTAAGCCATCAGCAAGACTTTATACTAACATACTATCATACTGACATATGTCAGTAAAAAGTGGGTGCAACTTATCAGCAAGTAGTTGCCAAGATTAAAGACAGTCTCATGTCTGAAAAAAAAATCAAGTAAAATGTGCAGTGTCTGCATTTTATTCAGAGATTGCCAATTTCTGAACTTAAACCCCACTCCCAGATAGTGAGTAGTCATTCATGCAGTTATTTTCATTGCAATCCTCAACATAAGTGTATCATAATATCCCTGTCTTCATCACTTATGATATCTATGCAATCTATGGCTGCTACAGTTTTCAGTTTGGTTTTTAAAATACTGTGTAATTACCCTAGTGAGACCTTTTTTCCCATCTGTGACACAGGGCCTTTACTTTCATGTGATGAATTAATGGCATCAATCAGGTCTGTGCCTTGACAACACACAATTTCTACCCAAGGGCTTTTTTAAACAAAAAGGAGACTAAGAACAATTAGAAGAGATGCGATTAATTTAATCTCTCTTGAAGACAAATGGTCAGATTTAGTACATATGGCATTCTGAAGATCTAGATCTGACTTGAATAATTTCACTTCAGGTTTAAATTTATTTGATTAGAACTAGGCCAGTGATATGTTTTTTAGCCCTAGGCCAAAATTTTTGAATGCATAGATTTAGTAGGAAACAGAACTGTTAAATAAATAATAAAAACTTAATTTTTTCACTACTGAATCTAATAATCTCCATAATCCATTCAGATTTTTGGGAAAATATCTTAATTTCCCACTTTGCAAGTACAGTTACTTATCTGTTGCTAAACACCTCTAAAGACAAAGGTCGCTCAGTTAACAGCCTCAATATTTAAGAACACAGATCTTGTGGGATGCATCTCTGCAAACATAAAGCATTCACAAGTACCTGCAAACTTGAGTATCTCACTCTCCTGAGCAACACACAGCAATTCTCAAGTGTGAATTCTTGCGAGGCCAAAAAACCAGATATACTTTTCTAAGTGAAAAGAAGCAGTTTTACAGAAACAAAGTGAAAACACAGCCCATGAAAATCAAACCCAAAAGACCACACAGGACAAGACATAATTTTAGAAATACTACCAAAGTTGGATTTTCTATTTGATCTGAAAATTTCACTTGCACCCTGAGAAGCAAATTTTTGCTTCCAAGTATTAATATCATTGCACAAATGGAGATTTCTAGCATACAAATAATGCACAAATGTGCTGTGTGGATGGATGAGAATGTGCATCTAAATGTTCAAAGAGACAACAGAAGAAAGTAGGAATATGTTATGAGAAGCACAGAATTACAATAGCATGACGTAAGTCACATACAAACATTAAAATGTTAATGGAGTGCTTGGCAAGCCACATACCTCATACAAAAGCAGTGAAGCTGCATTCTAAAGTAGGAGGAAAATTCTTGATTCCCTCCACCCCAAGATTGCTTTAGATATTTCCTGTCATGTTGAATTTCTGAACTGAAGACAATGATACCCATTTATCTCACTGTCGCTTTTTTATGCAGCATGACATAAATGATATAAGGCATCTCAACATGCTACAGCAGGCCAGAAAAGTGTACCAGGGGCTTCACATGAACTCAGCCTCAGCTCCCTATCACAAAATATGTTTTGCACTTTCCATCAAATTTTTTCTTTAGTGAAGAAATTCTTCTTTCAGTTTCAGAAAAACAATCAAGTGTTGCACATCTTTAGTAATTATTATTTAATTAGAAACCGATTTTCTGTAAAACGCAATAGTTAAACAACTGCATTCTCCATTTACTAATTTAGATTGGGTGAGGGGTGTGTGTGTGTGGGGAAATTTACCCCACCAATGTGACCATCAGTGCTGTTCAAACTGCACATGATGAGCTTTGATCATGCTCAAAATTATACTAGAAATTCTAATATAACATTAATGCAGTGCCACAGTCTTTTGAGAAGTAAAAAGGGTTGTTGTAACACAGCACACATTTCTATCAAATACTGTATAAATTGCTAGTTAAATTAAGTTTGTTTTGATGGTGCACTGACCTAAGCATATTCTTTACTATAGCATTGAGGATTAATGACACTGACAATAGGCTTGGCTAAAACAAGATAAATTTTATGAAAGAACTTTTGATTCCAGCATTACCTGTATCACACAACTGAAACAATTTTAAGGAGATGTGGATTTTTTAGAAGACTAATAGCCCAAATGTTAGGACATCACAAGACATCATCAGTTCAAGTCCTTTCCCCTAACCATACATATTGCAGCCAAGGAGTTACTGTTTATCTGTCCATCCTGGCTTTTTCCCACCCCACCCCCTTCTCTTATTTGTATCCATCTCCAATCCCTGGGAAGTTTTCACATGAAGTTTTGATGACGAAAACATGGTCAAAACAGATGCAGTTATGCAAGAGCTAAAGTTTAAAAATTTAGCAATATGAAGTTTTGTTGTCTGTGTCATCATTCTTTCAGCCTTACACATCCTGCTTGAGAATTCTGACTATCCCAAAACATCCTAGGGAAATGAAACTTATATTTTTGCAGTAAGGTTAAAGGCTGCTATTGCAGTGCTGAAAACTGAGATGCCTTGTAAAACAAAATAAAAACTTGTTTTAAGACAGGAGCCTTAGGGCTCTTGTTCACGTCTGTCTATTTGAGACTCTATATTGAACCAGTGAAATCTAATTAATGAGCTATTTTCAAAAGATGTAAGCTACAATGATAGCTTAGTACCCTAGCAGCTTTTGTTTCTATAAGCCCACCACATCTTATTATTCTCAGCACAATAGTAAAGCTAGCACAGACTGGAAGTTTTTAGGTCATTTACTCTTCAGATAAAACACTACCCAGGAGCTAAAGAACAGAGATCAGTAGAAATGTTGTGGTGTCAATATAGCCCTATTTATGTGGACATAATTAGTGTACTAGTTTATGAACTTTTTTTTTTCTTTTCTCTCAAAAGATGCAGCTGAAACAAATAGCTCTTAAATCATTCAGAAGGCAAGGTTATTTTGATTAGCCAGAAAGAAGAAAACTTTCTGGCTGTTTTGGTGAAGAAGCATAAGGCAGACCAGAAAATTTATTGAGAAGTAGTTTTCATGGCAATGAAAGAACAAGATGTGTATCTGTATGGGCAGACTGAAATCGCCTTTTAAAAACAGGTCTGATGCTGACTCAGTGTTGAGGGTGCTTTTTTTCTATGCTTGTATTTACAAGACCCTGGCATTTACTATGAATTAGGTAGGAGTAAAAAAATTCCTTCCATGGCTGGCAAGGGTAAGTCTGACAGTGGCTGCATTAGAATTAAGAGCCTCCTACACTGAAGTCTCAGCAATGCTCAAACACATATTGATGCTAGCCCTCCTCACCTTCAGCAGGCTGGCAGTAGTCTACCAATTAATATGCAAAGCCATTTGTTATTGGGAAAATAGGGTTATTCCTTCTCTTGAAAGTACGGATGTATTCACTCTTGTTTATCTGTTAGCTTCAGCAGAAAAGGGATTTGGCTTTTGTTACTGTTCTTTAAACATTTAGGGAGATTAAGGCCTGGCATACATACTGAATGCATGCTCCTAATCCCTCCAAAATATATTCTTGTTCGGTTTATTTTTGGACCACTTTTGTACATGGCATGTAGAAAGTAATTTAATAAAATTTCAACTACTAACAGTAAAGGACTTGTTTTCATTACTGTAATACAGTAAGAATCCAGTAGGCCTACCTCTCACATCTATGATTCTGGTGATGAGTGAAGGTATATGCAAATACTTGCATTTTAATTTTTTGCTTGAGACACAAGTCTTAAAATCTCGTCTACGTATGCTTTCAGCAAACCAGCATTTTTAGAAGTACAAATGCAATAAGTCCTGTGAAAATGCCCAGCATAAAAAGTCATTTAAGAAAATTATTTATGGTGATAGCAGCCCAACAAAACTGAATCTGCTGTGAAGTGCTTTTGACAGAAATCCGATGTTACTTTAGTTTAATAAGCTCTGACAAAAAGTCTGAATATATACAAGCAAACTCTCTTAAAACCTCCACCTAAGAATAATTTGATTCTCTGCAAACCACCCAAAGTAATTTTCAGCCCTGCAATTAAACAAGGTTTCATTGCTTTTTTGTTTTCTGTTTAATCCTCCCTTTGCAGAGATAGGAGTTTTATAACTTTTAGAGAAAAATGTCAGGATGAAAATGAACTCCAGAAATACAGAGTATTTAAAAACAGCCTATGGCAGATTGCAGCAGTCCTGAATTGTAGTTGCTAGTGCATCAGTAATATCAGGGCGACAGCTTAGCAAACATTTCACATGGATGGTTTCACAAAGAACTCAGTCATAATAATTCACATTCCAAACTCTCTATGCTATATGCTTACAGGAAATGCTCATCAAACACAATCTAGATAGATAAAAATGCCACTGTGAACAAGAACATTTACCTCTCTTCAGTTATGATGAATTTTGTTGAAATTATGTATTTATGTCACTTCACTTCCTCTCTCTCCCCTCCTTCTCACACATGTACATGCACATTTAGAGTTTTGTCTTCTGCATTAAAATTCCCATGCCAGAAAAGTTCTGAATATGTAACTTACAGTGATTCTGACAAGGTAAGTTTAATCTCACCAACTGATTATAAAATTGAATATAATAACATTTTTTTCTTTTTTTTTTCCTTTTCCAAATTCATTTTCTCTTTTACAGCAATATAAACCAATAAAAATATGAGACATTACCAACACAGAACTTACAATAGGGAAAGGAAACTAATAAGGAAATTTAGAGTAAAATGAGATTTAGAATAAAAAGATGTTAATTATACAGGTTTGGGGTCTGTGGTTTGCTTTTTTTTTTTTTTTCCCCTCATTGTTTTGGTTCAGGATTTTTTTATAAATTAGGTTTTTCATGGAATGCATTCATATAATCATTTAGCTTTATCGATTTACCTCTATCATTTAACATCATGGTTAAAAAGGAGCCAGGAAAGAGAATGGTGGTTGAAACTCCATTTTTCAGTTCTATTAACTTCCAATTGGAAGTCTGTAGTGAATATGTGTTTAAAAGTTACTTGGGGAGAGCTGACACTGTAGAGATACAGGAAGACAGTGCTGTACAGGTGTCACTCATTTCACCCCTTTCTAACTCACCGTACTTTGAGAATGAGTGTTATCAATCGTGCCTTTTTTTTTCTGTTTTAGTTGAGGATGAATACACTTAATATTTGCAGTTTGGTCTCTTAATGCTATTAAAAGATCAAATTTTGGAGAGCACTTTATTCATAAAATACTTAAGTTTATTCAATAAATATTCATTTTTTATTTATGCTATAAAGGAATATGAGTTTGTAGGGATAGCTGGTCATTGCTGAGCCTATGATTCTTCTGTGTTATCCACTTATCGGTGCTAAATATGAATACTCTGGAAGTTCCCTGCAGGGAATCTAAAAGGCAAATCAGCACTGAAATTTTCTGGAAAGGACTGAGGGAAAAGTTTTCCTCTCAGAAACTTTTTCAAAACTGTTGGTCACAAGAAGGAATTTAATGTCAGTTTAAGAACAGAGGATGTTTCCGGTCTCTTAAAAATCACTCCTTAAATGTCACTCAATATTGCAAGTTTTGAGCACTTCTGTTTTGGCCCTCTTATGGTATCTTTCATAATTCTTAACCTTCTAAAGATTATGTTGTTCTAAACTGATTCTAAGATTTCCCGAATCATTTATCATATGAGATGATGGCAATGTGCTATATAAGATAATGCATTAGTTCATAGTTCCAATATATATTTGCATTTCTAGAAGTCAAAATGTAGAGAACTAGAAATAAAATGGGGGTTCTGCTTAAATTAATATTCTTCAAAACAATGTCTCTTCTCAGAAATTTTAATCATTTTAACATTTTTCAATGAATGACACTTATTGAGAGACAATATTCTTAGTAAGGACGAAAGGAAGGTACAATTCAAAGAAAGTGGAAGTAAATAAACATGGTTCTTGTCTTAGGGTATGAAAAGGAGGGTAAAAAAACAAAATTCAAGGCCGATTAGCTCTGTTTTTGTTCCTAAAAAGTGATTGAACAAATAATCCGCGTCTGAGCATTTACAAGATAAAAAAGATACAAAAATGAGTAACAGTGACAGTGGATTCATCAAGAACAAGTCACGTCAAAATAATCTAATAATTTTTTACTTTTTTCCATGAAAGCATAGTAGGCCATTTGGATAGAGGAAAAGCAGTCACACTGTTATCTATCTGCACTCTCACAGGACATTTTGATAAGCAAATTAGGGAAACACTACCTAGATGGAATTACTACCAAGTGTTGTTATTAACAGTTCGTTGTCAGGCTGGACAACAGTTTGCAGAACTGTTCCACAGTGGGCTGAGTATATTCTTTATTTTCTTGAACGATTTAAATAAGTAAATCAAAAGTATGGTTATTACACCTGGAAGACAACACCAGACTGAGAGAGCTGCAAATACATTAGATCAAAATTACCTCAAAATTTAAGAAATCTGAAGAAAATTCTTTACAAATAAAGGGACAATCTGCATTTCATGACTGAAAAATTAGCCATATCATTGCAGAATGGAAACAACTGGTAGAGAGCAATAGTATCCCATTAGTGTCACAAGCTGAACATAACAATATTTTATGCAAAAACAGCATTTTGGGATGTATGGGTAGATTATTTTTAAAATGCTTTTCCATCCCATTCAACACTTGCAAGGTCTTAGCTGGAGTATTAACATTTCAGGAAGGATGTGAAACAGCAAGAGAAGCTTCAGAAGTGAGAATAAGAAAAGAAAACATAAGTGTTAAGGCGATCAGGTCTGTTTAGACCAGAAAAGAAAAGACAGGGGCAATATGATAATATTAAAAAATGTTAAAAGCTAGGAAAGTAAAAAGCTCTGATTCTTGTCCATTGTGGATGTGAGCTGAAAATTCATAAATCATTATCCTAAGACACTGAATAACAATTTTCATTTGCAAGAATGAAGACTTAAGTTAAACCTACAGAAAAACTCTCTAGCAGAAGGCAGTGAAGCAACGGATTGCCTGCAAGGGCTGTGAAATCTCTCTAGCATACACTTTTCAAGAACAGGCTGAACAAGCATCTGTCAGAAGTGACAACAGTACAGTTAATCCTGCCTTTGGCAGGAGGATAGAACCAATAACTTTTCAAAATCACTTCGAAATTAATTTATTCCATCTTTATGATCCTACACTAATTACTAATTATCTGTCACTAAAAAAGTAGAAGCTGATTGTTCCATTAAAAACTGACACACAAAAGAAAAAAACCCAAAAGAAACAAAAAGAGAACACCAAACCAACCTACTAATCAAGCAAACAAACTTAACGAAAAACCACACCACCAAACTGAAACCAAAACTTGTTGTGTGGTTGTGTGGGTTTTTTTGTTTGTTTTTTTTTTTTTTGGGGGGGGGTGTTGGGTTGTTCTGTGGTTCTGTTTTTTCTCCCAGATATGTAAAACTCAGAGTATAATGTATTTGGAATGGAAACCGAGCTGTGAACTCCTCTCTTCCGGGTTCTTCCCCCAGTTTTTTTTTTACCTTCCGGGCATGACGTGCTGTGGTATGGAATACCTCTTTGGTCAATCTGGATCAGATGCCCCGTCTC
>JANRGW010017454.1:0-30095 GCA_024733675.1 Psilopsiagon aymara | reverse complement strand
GGAAGTTTTGTGAAGTTGCAAACTGCAGATGTTCCTTTTATTCTTTTATCTGTGAGACATAGCAGAAGCCTCCCTTAGCCAGAAGATTGCAGTTCCCAAGAACTACAGTAAAGGACGGTTAAGAAGGGGGAGAGGACCAACAAGAGACATGCGCAAGGGAAAGAAGAAGACTCTTACTTCATCCTGAGACCCCTGCCCAAGACCACCAGGAGGCCGTGTGCATGCACGAGACTCATTTCAATACAAAGCGAGAGACAATTTACATTTTCACACCTCCTTATTGCATATGTATGAAGAAGGAGAAAAAAAGCGGGGAGTGGGTGTTGCGGGTGTGTGTATTGGTGGAGCAGAGACTCCCCCGCGCACCCAGCGCTGTTTGCTTACTTTTATTCACTTATTCATTTAAGAATTTAGCATTTTTATAAGATTTTGAGCAATTCATTTATCACAATACTTACATGGCCATTAGCTACATCAAGTAAGTCACGTAACCGACAGCCTCTACTGTGTCGTCTTTCATAGCAAATGCTGTCCTCTAGAATGACGTAGTCTGTGCCAAAGGAGCGCAGTATTCCGTGAACATCTTCAGGGGATCTCTTGGCGTAGATCTGATAAATCTATAGAAGAAAACTAAGCTGTAAAATACATAACATCACCATTATTTCCTTGCCTGCTCTTTCATTATTCCTTTATCTTGAACTAGAGGAAGAACTGAGATTGCCAATCCATGTGATCTGAATTAAATATTTTAAAATAATATCAACTAAATGCTTTGTTCAGCAGCCACTTGGAGTTTCTATTTTATTGCTACTGTGATGCATAATAGTAGTGCTGCTGACTACAAAAGCACTGAATGGTGGCGTTTTCTGCAGAAAGGCACTGGTAGATGACAGTAAAACATTCAGAATGTCTAAATTAGAGGAAAGGACAGTTCAGAACCATTTCCTCTGCTTGGTGTGGAGCTTCTCAAGTGCTGTCTTATATAAAAATGTTATGTGCTGGTCTGGGAACTGAAGGGAATATAAGGGAAATTAGGAAATGTTGTGTTTCCTCTGGGCAGCAGGAGAAATCTGGGCAGCAGGATCTATTAATGTCTACAGCACCCGAAACAGCCCACTTAGGACTAGCTTGAGTACCTTATTACAGTTATTCTAACATACACTAGCTGCCTGAAGCAAGTTAGCAGATGCCTGAAGTACAAGAAGTTTCATAGAAGTTAAATTCTGGAACTGTATCTGAAAACAAGTTAGTTCAGTGAGTAATGCATATGGTGTCACTTCATTTGCAACCTGCCCTTGAGATTGCCTGTGTTTTCTGGAATGGTGCCACTGCTCTGGGTAAGAATTAGCTTAAACAATCAGAATACTCTTACCTGTTTTGTTCTCTCTCTCAGATTCTTATCCTCATAATGGGGGTGATTAGTTAGGGTCCGTCCAGTGCACAGTTTGACTCCTGCTAATAGCTGCATGCTCCCAGCAAACACTGCTGTGTTTGGAGTGTTTGACCTAAACAAATGGTGATAAGGCTCAGGAAGTCTCTGCAGGGGCATTTTTGCATTGCTTGTTACAGATCAGAAGGAAAAAAAAGACTGAAAAAATAGTTTTCTGCTTCTCCTCTATTCAGGGAGCAAACTGTCCAAGCAACTCTGTTTTCTTCAAATATGAAGTGGACAAATCATGGTAGTACTCTAACTGCAAATAAAAAATTTACTGTGCACTATCAGGAAACATCATCCTGAGAATTTCAAACTACTTACATGTTTTATATATTTCTGGGGTTTATATAGCCTCTGAGTCTTTGTAAATGTCTACATCCTAGTTCTTGTTATGTTTCAAGAAACTTACTGTGACTTAGATTTGTGTCTGATAAATAAGGTATTCCATATAAAACGATTATTTAATCTGAATACTAAAACTTCTTGTGACTGTTCTGGCATCACCATTCACTTGGAATAAAAACTTTGCTATGTGAGACATTAATTCTCTTATTGTGACAACTGGGGGAGGGAAATGATGAAACAAAAGTCACACCAGGTGCAAAATGTAGAGTAGGAGATGCATGAGGTGCTAGGTAGAACCACAGTCGATTACTGGTCCTGTGATCTCATCTGAAATGCAAAGCCAGTGTCTAGAATTGTTATCTAAATAAGTGTTTTGGTATCTCAGGATTGTTTAAATACCCACAAGGAAAAAATTATTTTTTTGCTCACCTTCCCCCCCAAAATTTTCCAATCTAAAATACATGTAAAGACATGATAGAAGGGCATAACAAAAAGATAAAGTAAAAATGATGGGCACCAGAGACTGCTATAATTAGGTTAATTAAAATGCTCATAGCATGCTTGAGTGTTTTCCAGGACTTAATAGGCATATCATCATGAAATGTCCTATGAAAACTAAAAGCACAGAAAGCATATATTAAATCAAGTAAAATGAAATTAGAAAGGAATGTGAATAGTTGGCATCCACAGATGTGCCCATATGGCCCCTATCTCAGTGGTCAGAGAACTGAGACACTCTGGGGTGTGCTTTAGGGAGACTTTTGAAACTGCAGCTGCACATTCAGTCTTCTTTATGCCCCATGATTGGCTTGAAAATGTTCAGAGACAAGTATTATATTTTACTATTGCCTTGCAAGAGATTACGCTTAGCAAATGAATTAATAATTGTAAACCCTTCCTAAAATTCTTGCACTGGTACATTAATCTTATCTAGGAAAGACAGGGAGAATACTTTTAATAGGCCAGTTTAACTTGACCGACAGACTATCTTCTCAGCAATTTATAAAACTGATAGTGTGAAAAGTCCATTTCTATGTTTGGTCAAGATCAGCTCAAGTTCTGCCATGCTCTGCAGTACTTATCTCCTGACCCAGCCCTACCAAGGCAGTCCTGCATCTCTGGCTCCTGAAGAGCACAATGAAATGCCACTGTGCAGAATCAAATTTTCTTAAAAAACCAAAACCATAAGTACCAAATGGAAAACCACAAGAAAACAAAGACAAACCATTCCCAAGAAAACAGCCCGCAGCCTCTTTTCTTACAAAGGAAAGCTAGAAGAAATGATGACAGTGCCCTTTTTCCATAACTTGCTGTAAAAATGCTTTTCAGAAACGCAGAAGCCCAGCTCTGACGGCTCCCAGACCAATGTGTGCCACCACCAGCAGCCAAGGACACAAACCTGGCACTGGATTTACTGCTTGGAAGCTGGGTGGTGACACTGAGCTTCATGCAAAGTCTGCCCTCCTTAGTTACATCCTGAAGAGCTTCAGCTGGTGGCTGTTACTGAGCCTTTACCTTCTGCAACAGCTACCAGAAGAAGGTGTGACAATAAACTAATATTTTTCTGGTATGGCATGATTTCTACAGCTCATGCAAGCATCTTTCTCCAATCCTCCTACCCGAATCAGCCCCTAACTGCTGTGTCTGTATCCAAGGCAGTTAATGTGCTTCAAACCACTGAATGACACCTCTCTATTATAGAAAAACGAAGCAATTTTTACAAATGTCTGAACAAATGATGTATAAAATGAAAGAATAATTTGTTTTTATAGCTTTCTGCCAAGCTCCATACCACACTGCCCAACCTGCAAACAATTTATGCTGTATGAAATGTCACTAAATAATGACAAGGACTTACAGGTCAAACTGATTTACATTACATAATTTAAATGCCATTCCAAGCAGACCTGATGGCATTTTGAACAAATAATCTCATTTATTTTTGGAGCTCTAAGCTTTGAACAAGTTAATTACAGCTGAACTAATGGGTAAACTGAGCACTATAATACATTGTATGAAGGTTTTCTTCACCTACACTTAAGAATCTAGAGAATTATAAGAATACTACAGAATAACTCTTAAAAGGGTTTTACAGGAACTACTTGCACAGATTCTAAAAGTGGTAAGTCTTTCTCTTAAGTTGGTAAAGAATTATTTTGAAGTTGGTTTTAAGTAAGCCCTACAATGTTGCCATTACAGATTATGTTGTTAGAAATAAAATGGCTCTTTCTTTTCAAAGTCCTGCAAAGTTGAACTCTGTAGTTGCTTTCAAGGCCATAAATTCTGACAGATTTCAGATTATTCCTTCACTAGTGCCTGTTTGTGATAGGAATTTTACAAAGCAAAGGGGTTTGGGAAAAGGAGATACTGAAAAGGAGTTCTCAAATATGCCATGTTAGATTTTTTTCTTTGTTAAAAGGAAGTCTTTTTATTTGCAGACTACTGTATTAGGTTTAGCTGCAAATGACAGCCAGTAAAGCATACTCAGTCAAACTGTCATGGTTCTTTTTTTTCCCTCTGGTTTGGAATGACTGAAAACTGCAAAAATTGAAAATGAAACGACAGCCACAAAGAAAGAGCAACAAGATGCATTTTTGTTAGTCCCAGCCTCAATTGTATGCATGCATATTTTGTTTACATAATGGAGAGCACCTACACAGTTGGTATAACCTTAGGCCTCAGGCACTATCAAGTTCATGCCTGAATTTTACTGACAAATCAGTCAATGACAAAGGATAAGCTGAAAAATTTAAGAACAATAATTAAAAAAGTGCAGTATTGCCTTTAAAGTCTGGAATGTGTTAATTTCAGTGTCATTATCCTTGAAAATCAGGCATGTAAGTAAGAGTGAAGAGTTAAAATTTACAGCTGTCTTGAAATTAAAACACAGCCATTTATTTAAATTACTGAATGAAAGAACCACCACTGAAACATGGGTATTCCATTTTGGTAACCTTAAGAGCTTTTTTGAAATTTGTGGGGTTTCCACCACTAATATAAAAATTTGCCGCCTTTACCCCCACAGACAGTTGCTCTGCCAAATCTCAGTCTCAGTTAACTTTCCCACTGTTTTGGCTGCTGTCTGCGATTTCCAAGAAGTTCTATGATTTTTGGTAACTGCTAATGAAATATTCCGCAATTCTAGACAGGTTTCCCCTTTAAAGGCAGAAGACATTGCTTCTTAAGCACTTACCAGAAGTAAACAGAGTAGGGAAGTTCACGCTATTGATTTGCTCATTCTACTGATATTCTTCCCCATCTCACAAATGAGCATGTTGTTCCTGTTGTCTTAGGGAGAAAGACCAAAACTAAGAATTTTAATGTACCTCCCATCTGGGAACACAGCTGTGAACTATCCCTGGGTCACTGCAGGACCTTCTAAGAAAATGAGGTGGTGGGTAGGAAAAAGCAAGAGACTGGGACATACCATTTTACCATTAGGTAAAAAACTGCACTCTGCAATAGCTGCAGTCCCATACTATGCAGTAATTTTATTGTAGAGATCTAAACCAGTATATCTTCCTGAAAATGCTCTGGTGATTCTAGTAAGGGGAAGAGTGAAAAATACATCAGCAGCCACTTTCCAGTGGACAGACTAATACTTGGCTATTATTCAGATTTTGTATTTGGACAAGTTAATATGCATTTACATCTAAGCAGATAGGAGAGTTTTCTTTTTTAGGAGAGATTGCAGGACAGATAAGTTATTCCTAATTCACTGCTATATATGACAAATTAGAGCTTCTCATACTGAGTTTTCATAATGAATTATTAATTCCTGACACCAACCTTGACAGATCATTAACTGCAGCGTAACGATCAAGTGTTAGAATAGTAAAATATTTTTCTTGCACATCAAAACTTAAGAAAATCTGTTCCACTTTGAGAAACTTACCATAAATTTTGTTGACTTGTATTTAAAGCACAGATAATTAACTCTTCTTTACACAAATAACACTTCTAAACACTATAAATTCTAAGTAGAAAATTTCCCTCTCTAATGACCTGTCATGACTTAAAATGAACAGAGGACAAGCACCAGTTTAGCATTCTCAGCACTAAGAACATATGAAAAATTATTCTCACTGGATCAAGTCAAATCTAGTTCATGGCTGGGGATAATTCCACATGGATATTTTATGTACAAATCTATATATAACTCTATATATTGTACACAGGAGACCTGAACTATCAGGCATTTACCATCTTTTAATAAAACAGTAGTGCTAAATGGAAGTGGCTGGTAAACATTAGTCACAAAAAGGTGTCAATATGGCTGAAAAAATTTTAAATTATGGGAAAAAACATGGCTTGTCAAAGTAAGTCATTGAAAACTTGTAATGTATTTTACTTCTAAATCACTCTAGTTTCTGGATTAAAGAAATACAATATTACGGACTGTAAATATATTGCTATAGGCAGAATAGGTTAGGTGACTGGATTCCCTGCAGCTCATTGCATATGAAAGCAGAATATAGGGCTCCAAGGAAATACTCCAACTAGTTGAATGTTAAATGTAGTAAATTCAGATTTACTTTCAGAAGATTTTCTTCCAGAACATGAAACTTTGTCAGGGTTCCAAATAAATACACTTTCCAGAAATATCTCTGTTCAGAACTTACTCTGAAAGGTTTTAGTGGTTACTGTGTGTTAATAGAGAATTTACCCCTTAAATTCATAATCTTTCAGAGAACAACCTATCTGGCCTTTTTTTCTCAGGATATCCTCTAAATGCAGTATTCCAAACTGTTTCCATCTAAAAAATAACTTCCTATGTTCTGTGAGAAAGCAGAAGTGATGAAATAGGGTTGGAATGATTAACCCATACTCCTGAAAGGACTTTGCACCTATGCTTAGCCGTGGCAAGTTCAAGTTCAAATACAAATATTTTGTTTACAGTTTAGAACATAAGTTGGGATTAATTCTGGTAAATATAAATAATAGCGACATTTTAAACTTCAAGAAACAGACTGTAGAACACAGATTTTCCAGCCCTACAACTATACATGGGGGTGGGGGGTAAAATTAAATTATTTCACTGCCAAGGTCTATTAATGTAAAGAAGCAGCTATAATACGATAGAAGAAGCATCACTCCTCCAAATCGTCCTCTTTCAGGTAGAAAAACTATGTGTACTTATGGGAGAAAATGTAGCCAGCTGGCTCGCTGATGCACATGCAATACAGCAGCATGATGCTGAATCAGAACAGAGCAGTCTGGGGGCCTTTGCAAGTAGCTGTTCTCCACAGCCATTAATAGCTAACCTCTTGATAGCCCATCCATCCTTAACTATCTCCATGGGTCACCAGAGTTCACTGATGAGCTGTGACAAGTAAATAGAACACTATCACTAAGAACATTAGATCTACACAAATAGCCTTTAACTTAAATAGAGAAAAAATCCTCTTACTTAATCCAGTTCATCAGCTCCACAGTGTCTGGGTCATAGAATTCTCTCAGCTCTGATAGTTCATCCATTATTCCTGGCCAGAACTATAATGAAAACAAAACAAAGCAACTGAAGACAGAATGATCAAAACCAAGTCCTGGATGATGAAACATTATTTCCTCTTAGCTGGTAATTGATCTTGTCCAGCTCATGGATAAGCTGCAAAAGATAAGAGTATCTACCCTTCTTATGAAGGTCTGGTGGCTGTCATTGCAAGTACGAATACACAATTTTAGAGTTTGAGATCTTGTCATCTAACAGTTCCTGCAAGATGATCAGAAGGAACAGAAGTACCTGCTGTGGGGAACCTGAGAAGACCAGCTTTTCTCTGGTGCACTTCTCACTGCAGGTTTCCAGAACTCTATTAATAAATCAGTCTGTTTCTTAAAATTGATGGAAAACTAAAACTTGACACTGAGTATGACTGTTGTGCGTAATATCTACTTTACAAATGAATCATTTCAGTTCCCTGGACTACAGGGTGAATGCCAATGTTTTAAATCTTTTTTTGACAGACCAAGCTTTAAGGAACAAGATAAAGAGGCATCATGTAGCAGTTCAATATGTAAGAGCCAAGCCATTAAATAATGCCTGTAATTACAGGAGAAGGAAACACCCCAGCAACTAACATTAAGTTTGGAGAGGCAACTTACAACTATGTAATAATAAACAAAGAAACAAAAAAAATCCAAACCAAACCCTAAATTGCTATGAAACCCATATCAGAAGTTAAAATCATCAAATGTGCTGTGGGTGCCATGAATGGCATTTCCAAACTTTGAATTAAAAGAGAACTACTAAAGATAAAAATAAAAGTGTGACTGAGTGTCAACATCCAATAGGCTATTGGGGGAAAAAAAGAGGAGTAGATGGAAAGCATTTCAAAATTTACTGAAGACCAAGAATACATAAAACATATCTGGAGGACTGAAACTGATCTCTGAAAAGCTTAGCCCTACCGCCCTCAGAGATAACAGAACAAAGATTTATTTAAGGGTTTCTTGTTGTTTAAGCTAGTGAATAGTCAAGGGCAAAGAAGGAGCAACTAAGAGATAATGACAATACTAATGGCTGATTGCTTTGCATCAGTCCTTATTACAGAGGATGTGAACCTATTCCAAACCTACTTTCTTTAGATAACAAGGATTGCTAGCTTGCAAAGTGAAATGTCACAGCAAAGTGTGAGAAAACACACCTGATAATCTAAACTCATCCCATTTAGATAACATTCACCCAAGAGATCAGAAGGAATTTGAATGTGATGCTGCTGAGCTACTTAGCAGAAACATGCACTCTTTCCCTAAAACTGGATTAGGCAGAAGGTCTAGGGAGCAGGAGAGATAACTGGGCCAATTCACATACTTATTAGTTTTTCTGTTTACTTGATACATTTGTTAAAGTGCTACTAGCTGATAGACTGAGAAATGTCTACAGTAATAGCCATGGCAGTATCACAACCTTACAGTTTGAGGCAATAGTACTATAACAGACATTTCTGCTTTTCAGGAGAACCCTTCAGAAATGAGTAAATAAATTCAGCAGTTGGGAAATGAGACTGTAAAGTCTCAGAATGAATCAAAAGGCTCAACTAACTCTTGAAGCTTTTGAGAAGAGACAAAGGCACAAAGATATCCACTCCCTTGGCGGCTGAACTGCAAAAAATAACTTAAAACAATAAAAAACACTGAGAGGGAAAGTATTTCTTTATTCCCACTTTAAAAAATGACACTTTCAATGTCAATAAAAATTACTTTCTATATTTAGAAGAAACACAAAAATGATGCTTTTGAGGCAGACTGAGCACAACTAACACCTGATCTAAAGCCTATGAAAATCAGTGACTTCAGCTGACTTCAGAATTGAATCTGATTAAGGAACTTCCTATCTGCTTATGAAGATTGGGATGAAAATTCTTCCTAGTTGATCTTTCACGAGACAATCTATTAGATTGTCATTCTTTTGGTATTACCCATGTCAAAAGAAATAGCATTATTTCTATCATTTTTCAGAGATGATAAAACAGGTACATGACTTCCCTAACCAGCATATTAATGGAAAAAAAAACCAACAAACCAAAACAAACTAAAAACTCCTCTAAAAACCGAGTAACAAAAAAATTTAAGTTGACCATGTCACTGTAACTTTACTAAACAAACTGTTCGCCTTTCCTGAATTTCAGTTTCACTGTCTCAAAGGGGGAAACAGACTTTCAGAGTGAAATCTACTAGCAGCTTTCTTAACTGCTTTACTATTGCCTTTTTAATTTTGATAATGAAATTCACCTTGGGCTTTCTCTGAAGGCGATTATTTAACAGAAGTATTCTCATCTCACACTAGGTATTGCAGAAATGAGTTCTCCACTGAAGTGGCATCTGAATTTTCAACCTTTGTAAATACAGATTAAGAGAATGGTATGCCCATTAAGTTAGTGTTCTAAATCTCACTGCTATGACAGACTGAAAGACTAATAATCTTCCATACGTTATCATTTTAAATATATTTTATGTATGCACATTTAAACACTTGACCACAATAATCTGTTTCTGGGACACGAAGATAACGAAAGTACTTGACAGATTTAACAATTTGGTACTTTAAAGTACATGGGATGAGGCACAGTACATAACATATAGTATGTTATTTCTGCTCCTACAATGAATCATTACACAATTTAACAATCTGCATCTTATCTGCAGGGTGAAAACCCAAACAGACAACTTACATTTCCATAAAACTGTGCATTTAAATAACACCTGGTAACTCACGCAAACAGTCGGACAAACATTTGTACCTATGAACAACTACTTTAGATCAATGAGCCCAACTGATCCTTTACATACAATTTCATATACACAAATGTACTTCCACTTCAGGCAGGTTATCCCAATTTTTAAAATTCAGCAAAAAATCTTGCATGTTATTATTTATAAAACAACATCCCTCTTGAGAAAAGGAAATTTCCACAGAAGTAAAAAAAGCCAGAACATGCAGGCCAGAAATGTTCTTACCTTATATGAAATGTACAGTAATGTAATTATGGGTATGGAATATTTCATCACTTGCATCTAAGAAATTGCAAAAAAAAAAAAAAAGAAAAGTTATTTTGATGATACACTTATTTGGATGGATTTGATTTTTAATGTACTGATATCTGACACACTTATCATGTAGTGGAATTTACAGTTTTAATTTTAAGACCATGTTCTAATTTTGTTTCCAAGTAAAAACCTGAATCACACACCCATCACAAATTACGGATTTGTATCTATATACTATCTTCTACAAAGTGGAAAACACTGTATCACTCAGTATAACGGGCTGTAAAAGTCTTACCAGACTGCTGATGATTTCTTAATTTGGTGACTAAGACACTTGTAGTAAAACTGTGGCTATTTTTCACTGCCACATCTACATTGCCATCTAGTGTATTCAAATGGAATTGTTTAATATATAAATTGTTTAATATCTAAACCACTAGAAAATACATTTCAGTTACTAAATTCATACAAATGTAATTCAGAGATATTCCAGTTTAGGAGAACTACAAACAAAATTCGTATCAGATGTTTTAGAATTCTGAGTCTTGATTTGGTTTAGATATGGAGCAAACCTACATTTCATAAAATGCAGTAAGTATAGTGCTAACCCTCTGTGATGTGTAGAGACGAATGCACTTCAGGACAAGTTTCCATACTTCCGTACTGCACAGGCCAAAAGATGCAAATACACACATGTGGGATGTCCAGAGGTACTTCATTCTGGAAGAAGACAGACAAGTTTTTGCTGATCATCTGGAGCTCTGCTAAGCTGTGTTGATGATTTTCAGGACTCTGAAATAACTGGGAAAAAGATTTTTGCACTTTGCTAAGTGCTTTTGAGAACATCGCTGCTCTCAAACTTCAAAACATTATTTCTAGCAGAATTTTGGGAAATGCCTCAGTCTACAAGCCGAGGAAACACACCCGGGAAAGAAAGAATCACAATCAGTTTGTGGTCAGTGTATTTTAGACTTTTATAAAAATATACTCAATCATCTAAAAAGCCTTCAGTAGAATTAAAAACTCCCTGAAACTATACCTCATTGTGCTTAATGCCAGACATCCAAAAAGAACTGTATGAATCAAGTTGTAAGCAACATCAGGCTTCAATGTTATTGTGCATTCGCCCATTTTTTCCATCAGCTGGACTTGATTTGAACCACTAATTAAACAGAAGATATAAGAAGTGTTATATTAAGTTCTGTAGTGTATTTCATACAGTTTTCTGAATTTTAAAATGTATTTAATCCTTCTGATGCTAATGAGCAATAGTACCACTACCAGTTCACATATGGAAGATAAAATCTTCTATCATATTAGTTTTACAATCAATACCGACAGCACCAATTTGAAGCAGCATCAGGTATTTATTTTCTTGTCTAGTTTTCTGGAAATGCAATGCATGTAAACAAGCTGGTTTAGAATGAGATAAAGTTGTTTACAGAAAGGTATGGCCGGTTTATTGCTTGAAGCAGTTACTCTCACAGGCTTCACAGGGCTTTTGATGAAAGTGAAGAACTGTTTTGTCTGGTTGCACTGGTATACCTGGATGCTATTACAGCCATAAATTGGAAGCAAATTTACAGAAAAAAAACTGCTGAAAGGACTGCCTTGAGGTGGCCAGTCTTGCAAATGTATGCAAAGGGCTGAACAAAACCCGAACTGCTCAAAAGTGTGGTTTTTTGCCTTTTTCACATGGGGGACAACTGACATAACTGGGCAGTGTCAAAAATCAGGGTAATGTTTCAGATTATATCTAGAATTAGAGAAAATGAGAGCTGCAGAGCGTTTTGTTTTTTAAAACTGATTTGATGCACTTTTACTTAAGTGGCTGGTTGAATAGTATCAAAATGGCTGACAGACAACTATGACTTCATAACTAACATAACAAAGTTTCAGCACAACTTGGATCTTCTCCCTCTCCCTTCCCCTGTCTCTCTTCCCCTTTTATCCTGTTCTCCATAAAATCTAGGATAAAAGGCATTAGTTAAGTGATATTCCTTGAAACTCCTTGAATTAATCAAGTTGCCTATCATTCATTCTAGCTTTTGACCAGGTTGTAAATGCCTCCCCACCAAAATCCAACCAACTCTACACATATTGCAAAACTTCAACAGCAAATAAAAGGAATCTAGGGAAGAATGTTTCCTTGTTCAGCCTCAAAACAGCCTTTACATTTTTAGCTTTAATATTTGTTTTGCGTGATCTATTTTATATGCCCTACTGTTTCCCTAGTACCTGTAGAAAGTAATACTCTATTCTGTTGTATAAAACTGAGACTTCCTTAGCCTGTTGAAGAGGAAAGTAATAAAAATGTGAATTTTTTAAAGAATGTATTTTACCTGAGGTTCCGAAAGGCAACAATTACAGCTGCTACTGTCATAAATAAGAGAACAAATATGTAGATGTAAAAAAGTAATGTATCTGAGAGTCTTGAAAAAGTATTTAATGGTAGCAAACCAAAAGCTTCTTCACATAGATAGAGGTTAGCATCAAAATCTCTAAAACAAAAAAGAATAATCCTTGTCATCATATATTTAATAACTTGATGTCAAAAAGAACCAGTTTCCTTTTTCTCAAGAAATTAGAAAGCCAGAGTTATGCAGATTATTACTAAGGAAAATACATTATATAAACATGCAGTAAAAATCCATGATTTATCAACAAGATTTAAAATGAGAAGAACCTGCAGGCTTCACTTAGTGAGTCATACAAGAAAGCAAAATCGAAGCTGATTCATACCTGGTTGCTCCAAATCCAAATTTTGCTTTCAGAAATTTGAATATATGCTCATCTGACTCAAGACTAAGAATTTTCTGCAAAGGAGGTAAAAAAGAAAGGAAATTGTATTTTAAGTATCAAAAAAATAAAGCTTTACACAATAAACATTTTTTCATCATTTAAATGAAACCATGTGTCCACAAAGGCTTACTGAGATAGGGTGCTTTGCAATCAAGCACCCTATGGTCCAGAGGGCACGTTACTTACTTTTTAGAACATATATTAGGGTTAGCTTCTTATTTACAGATAAAGAATTTCCAGCACAAGTTGTTTTTTGCTGTGCTCTTTATTTCTATGACTTATCTTACTTTTAATTTCCATGTGTACTTTTACTCTGTTGAAACAGGTATCTCAAAGAGACTAAAACTCTAAGGCAAAAGAAGTGTTACAGTCACGAATGTCTGCAGACAGCTCTGTGCACAAGAAGCAACTCAAAAGTATGGCATGGTCTATGAAATCTTTATAACAAGAATTCATTTTTAAGTGCATTCTTTGAAAAGTAAGTTCAATGAAAAACTTTGCAAATGCTTAGAAGTATCAAGATGCAGTATAACCTACAACTGTTATAAAATTACTGGTGAGCTTCAAGTTACAAGTATGTATTCCTTTATTTGGTGTTAATTTATGAAGTTTTAAGAGTATGTTTAAAAATCTATAAACCAAAAAAGATTAGGAAAACAATCTTTCATTTCCAAAACACAGTCTCTGAAACACAGTGGAATCTCACTGCAATTTTTATTTAATAATATTACTGTAGATAGTTAACAAATACCTTTTAACGTAATACATTTCCTAAGTTTCTATCTTAAGGAATATTTGCTTACCTTGATGAATTTATTTATTAGGAGAGTCAAGCACAAGACTAATAGTATATGGAGGATAAGTTTCCCAAGCCTATTAAGCAAGGGACCCTTTTTTAGGTTTTTCTAGAAAGAAGAAAATATTAGTATTTCAGTACTATTTGGTATGTATGTGAAACAAAATATTAGCATTTCAGTAAATTCATATGTATTTGGAACTAAAGCAACACAGACGACTTGAAACACATTGTATGCTAGGCCTGATCAGGACCAGATTATATTACATTCATGTAAGCACAAATGTACACAGAGCCAAGTATCCAGAATATTTTGTTGGAGGCAGAGAAATAAATCCAAGACAAGTCCTGCTGAGACAGGAGTAAAGTCTGTTTATGCAATTTTTTTTGTAGGATACAAACCGCAGCTTGCACTATCACAGAAGTTAATAGCAATCACAGAATTATGGTTTCTGATGTGGCTGGTCTTACTGCAGTAAGTACAATTGAATTCATTATTTGATCATGCAACATTTCTGTGGCTTTATGCTATAGTAATTCCTCTAATTAGTAATTTAGGATTATAATGTAGATAAACTACTCATTTACGTCATTCTTTATTTAGTACTACAAAAATATTTCGGTACCTACCTGGATTGTTCTTGCTATCAAGACAGAAGCATTAAAACTTATAAGCAATGATCCAAGAATCATAGAATTAAAGAACTGTAAGACACAGACTAGCAGCAATCCAGAAATCTGAATGATATAAAGCCATGTAACCTGTAACAATAGTAAGATTTTTATGCCTAAAAAACTTTACAGTCATACCTGATTTTCTCTGAATGTTTTATAATTTATTTCAACATTAATTATTTTTACAAAAAAATGTATCATCTTGCACTGAATCATGACACTTAAAGCCATTACTATATCCTTTCTGTATTTATGTCCTGTACTAGTTAGGTTAATATTTTATACCTAGGAGAGTCTGACTCTATAATAAAGCAGGTAAATGAAACAATTGCAGAATGAGGGAAATACTAATAACTGGGTATCTGGAAGATGTTTTGTACTTTCAAAAGTGTTTCTGTAGCAGTCTCTAATGACTTTATGACTAAAGAATTACAGTTCAGTGTAGCTGAGCAATCAAACAGATGATTTCTCTGACTTTTTTTCTAACAGTTTAGTACAGTTCTGTCCAAGCTATGCTAATTCAGCTGAATGCAGACACTAAAACCCAGCTGATTTCCTGACACAGTGCTACTAAAATGTTAATCTTATCTGATGCAAAGATCCTGAGTTCAGTCTTGTATTACAGCAGTAGTGTAAGTCAGTATCTAAAGTCCTAACAAGCTCCAAGAGGTTTAAGTGGCACTTTTTGGGAAATTAATGTGCAATAGGAGTTGTCCGTTTTGGTATAATTCAGGATGAAGCTGGTAATTTGCAAACTTTCAAGGCTGCTGATTAGTCACACTAATTGCTAACCTCAGCTTACATTTGCAAATATAATGAAGAGTTTAGAAACTGTCAAATAAACCACAGATATCTTGATATGCAGCCACCATACTAATTTTCAGTTAAATTACTACAATCTCTAATATTCAAGTCTGTTTCGAATTTAAAATGAAACAAACATGAACAATTCTTCCTCCCGCTGTAACCTTCCTTAAAGTAAAGTTAGAATCTTAGTAAGGTTAGAACCTAATGCGAGCTTCTACAAGTGCTAAAATAATCTTGGTACAATTTCACAGGGACATTAAATTCAAAGACAATGCTTTCATCTTCCCCAGTGATTTTATTTCTTAAGGTTGACTGCAAATGATCCTTTAACTTTATTACTTTTTGTCCCATGCAGTTCAGCAAAACAGCAGTGAGGATGTTATCTTGTGGTGAATTTCAGCGTATGAAAGGTAACTGCTTCTCTTGAGCAATCTGGTCTTCTTCCTTCTCTTTGTGTCACAGTGCCTAAACCTAACTTTCAAACAGGGATGCGTAACACTTGAAGCCAAATTCATACACTGTTATTACTTCAGTTTAGGCAAAGATTTTTTTTTTCCCATGGACACTTCCAGAGGACATGCTCAAGCTGTGGTATTAGATCAACTGTTAGGATAGTTTTTAAAGGTGTCAAATAGTGCAAAACCACAGCTGTGTGTAAACAATTAGCCAAAAAATTAAACAGTAAAAGTGAATTATGTAAAGGCAATGAAATCAGCTGGAAAAAAATATCAGAAATGATGTTGTTTTGATGATTCATTTTCACACTTGCAGTATATACACTGTGAGTAGTTAACAGCACAAAGCAGAGCAGTGTCAAATCTGTATTACTTTAGGCATCTGAGCCATTGGTTAGTAAAATATGTTCAAACCAGTTAGCTTTATGATAGGGGGGTAAAAAAAAACCCCTTATTTCCAAATATAATCTTACCTTTGCTGTGGGAAGCAAGTCAAAGCAGTCTAGTACAAATAATGCCAATGCTTGTATCAGCATCATAAACTGATTAAATTGCCATGTCAGGCTAAAGAGAAATGTTGCTATAAATACAGCCATAAATGTCAATCTCTGGAAAAAGGGAACAAAGTTTAACTTTATAGTTTCCTTCATTAACAAAACAGAAACCCCAAACAACCCTGCAACAAAACCAACCAAAAAACCCCACCTTAATTTGTCCATTTTAAAAAATATTTACATGAATTTTCCAGCTGCAATTAAATGCTTGGAGGATAACAAATATTTTTGAGAGTTACAGATTCCTGTATTTATGCCTGTAATTTACCACTGTAGTAACACTTGCAAAACAGTGGTGAGATCTCAGTTTCAGCCCATAGGTTAACACGCAATACAAGTTTTACTATACTATAAATAGCAGTTATTTTATCAGATTGAGGAGTAATAATTTAAGAACGGTTTGTCAAACAAACTGCATCACCTATTGGCTTTTATTCTTACAGATCAGGACCACGTCTTAAATCTGGAAACAAATTAAATCAAAGAAATCCTTTAATCCTTGTGTTTTACAACTAATTCCTGCCTGCTTTCTGTTACTCTAACGATTTCATAAAAACACAGGGCTCTTGTACTCTTCAGAGGTTACCTTTTTATTTTTTCAATGGTGAGCATAGAATCATATAATCATGGAATGGTTATAGTTGCAATGAACCTTAAGATAATCTAGTTCCAGCCCCTTTGCCGTGGGGACACCTCACAGCAGACTATGTTGACCATGGCTCTGTCCAACCTGACTCTGAACGCTGCCAGGGATGGAGCATTTACCACTTCTTTGGGCAACCTGTTCAGTGCCTCACCACTCTAACAGCAAAGACCTTCCTTACACTTGACCTGAACCTCTCCTGCTTAAATTTTAACCCATTTCCCCTTATCCTATTGCTACAGTCCCTGATGAAGAGTCCGTCTTTGGCATCCTTGTAGGCCCAATTCAGATACTGGAAGGCTGCTATGAGGTCTCCACACATCTTTTTTTCTCCAGGCTGAACAGCCCCAACTTTCTCAGCCTCTCTTCATATGGGAGGTGCTCCAGCCTCCTTATCATCCTCATAGCTTTCTTTGGACTTGCTCCAACAGCTCCATGTCTCTCTTATGTTGATGACACCAGAACTACACACTGTACTCCAAGTGGGGTCTCACAAGAGCAGAACAGAGGTGCAGGATCATCTCCTTCAACCTGCTGATCACGCTCCTATTGATGCAGCCCAGGATATGGTTGGCTTTCTGGGCTGCAAGCTCACACTGCAGGCTCACGTTCAATTTCTCTGTATTTCAGATACATTTAAATTAACAGAAGGCATATCTGATTAATGTTTTTAATATTGTGATTGTGTGTGTTTATTCTCTGCTATAAACACTTATTAAGCATTTTGTCCTGGATTTTCTAGACTGTTTTCTGATACTAATTATACTGTGCCATACATGTTAGAAATACTCACTTCTCGAGCAGGCTGTAAATTAGTTCTGAGTAGGTATGTGATGGCTGCTATCTGAACAGCAAAGAATGGCAGTGCCCAGTTCTCTCTTAAAGGAATGGTGAATTCTACTCTTGTAGTATCTATTCTGTACAAAGCAAACAGAGTTTCATATTTAAAACAACTAAAACACCAGCTTGGTCATAGAGAGATTGTAATGACAGGTGTCTTTGTGGAATTTCAACTTCTTATGGCTACAAACAGTGACTCTATGCTCTAGTTCCTTCAACATGCCTGGCTCTGAAACAAATTATTATGAAATTTCTGCAAGTCATCCATTGTTTCTGTATCTAAAATATTGTACTTCAGCTTCACTTATTGCTAAAACTTGCACAATGGTAAACCTTACTTACAAGGCACAGCTTGGGTAGTTTCAAAATGAACAAAAGCCAAACCAAAATCACTCTCAAAATGTTGAGTTTTCATGTCATAGGTAATTCTAGTTCATTTTTTACTTTGTAAAAAGTAAAAGAATAAACAGGTATCAGTTTCTTCACAGTGACTCCAGTGCATTAGATCTGAATACCATTACACTGGTTAGGAACTTCTGGGCATTTTTTGAATATTCTAGCATAATAAGTATGGAATGGAAGTGAGTAAAAGTTACCCAAACAGCATTCATCTACAAAACCTGAATTGAAAGTTAAAGCAAAAAAAAATATTCCCTTTTTTCTTGTGTAGAGAAAAAGTTTGCTAAAAACTAAAATAAGCAACACATCTGAGACATACTAAGAGGAATGAAAAAGATGTCTAAAATGTAGTAACTCAGTAGCTTCGTATGTACTTCATCTGGACAGAAAGTCTTTAACCAAATCAATTCCATTCTATTTGTATAAAGGATAACAAGCTTCCATTATCAGAAAGATGGACAAAACAGATCTGCTCCAAATACTCTGAAAATGGAAAAGATGAGTTCATGAAATAAACATGAACTACTGCACACTGCATGTACTTTTTAATTACTTTCATCTTTGGAGAAGAAACATTTTATCTCTATATACTTATTTATTCTGTAATGGACATGCTTGCAGATAAACACCTTTAGAGCTGCTGATTAACATATCAAAGAGTTTTGATAGAACTGACACTGTACTTTCATTTTCCTCATTAATTTACAGGTAACAGCCTATGTCACCAGCCTTAGCTTCAAGCCAGCAGCTTACTACTAGCATAAAGCCAGTTCTTCAGTTTTTCTATCCAAATTGAGAATTCTCAAAATGATAAAGCACCAGAACAGCTGAATTGCTGACCTTTTTTTCTCTGAATCTTAGTGCAAGAGGGGAACAGAAGCTGAAATTATGACAATTTTAGGTTGTTGAAGGAATCCCTGGATATTGGGTGTGCGGCAGTAAGGAAAGATCTGAAGGGCATATATACAGGTGTCTTCGACACCTAGGGGATACTAGGCTGCAGATTACAGGACATCATTTTATATCATCTGGACATCCAGGCACATCTGAAAGATGTAATCCAGTTTCAAAGCCCAATTTAAGACAAAGTTTTCTACTCAAACTTCTTGAAACTTTAAAATCCTAGCCTCAATGTCTGATTGGTTTTTTTAATTATTTTGTAGTATTTAAACTTTTTTCTTTCGTTTTCTGGCTAATCTGGAAGAGGCCTTGCAGTTTCATTGGTTTTGTCCAGTTAATCATGCACTTGGGAGGTTTAATGCCTTACTGCCTTACCTTTGAAACGAGGTACAATTTTACAAAGATAGAAGGTGTAACCTCACTTACCTGTTTGTAATATACCAGCAAGCTGCCAACAACCCTGAAAGCCATGTTCCACTAAGAAGCCAGCTTGTTACATACAGAGCAATGACATAAACTGCCTGAAGTCCAAACAAAGTGTAGATATAAAAATAAACAGGTTCTAGGTATTGCTGTAAAACACAAGAATACTGATGTTGACATAAAACACTGATGGGGGCTTATAGTTAATACGAATTAGGTTTTGCTTTTACAAATTAAAAAGGTATCAGGAATATTTCTAATTAGAAAATAACTATAAAAAGGGGAGCTATGATTCACTGCACAATCTTCATAACGCACTTACAATCTAAAGCCATAAATAAACGCCTACCTGAATTGGAAGAATCCTATACAGAATGCTGAGAAACACCTCCTGGTAAACATTCATTCTTTCAAGTATGTTAATTGTCCTCACAGATTCAGTTTTATTGTCATATACTAAACCATGTAAACCTTAACGATAAAGAGAAATTGAAATAGGAGATTATAATTTTCCTTCTCCATCTTCATCTGAACAGTGAATAACTTTTTCAAAGGTATTCTAGGATCTGTCATCAAAAATGACAAACTTTGAATCAAAGATTCAGATCACATTACCTCTGAATCAACATGACCTTGTGAGGTCTTCGCTTTCCCTGCTTTGAATCTGACTCAGAGTGTTAATGTAAGTACTACATATTTAATAATATATAACATTTCTTTTTACACTTACATTCCTAGCACAGAATATGTGGTACATACTGGGTACTGAGAACCATTCTTGTCATTACACTGAATACAGGTGACGTTAATACAGACAAATGTGTAGTATATGCAAAAATTGCTAGGGAGCAATAGTTAAGCTTCTAGGAAACATGAGAATGTCACAGAAAATCCCGTCATTGTATAGGATTTCCTTGGAAGCTGCTTATTGTGTCACTTACTGTCTGGGCATACAGCAAAAAGTGTCCCCTTCCCGCAAATAGCTCCTAATTCTAATTAAACAAGAGAAGAATAAAAATGAAAGTAATATACTGAATATACCAGCAATGCTGAAACGTAACAGCTATGGAAGCTGCCTCTGAAAGCTGTCTCTGAAAGTGACTGCCTTCATCAGAATGTGAAGGAGCGACACAGAAACCCCTGTATGATTGTGAAATGTACTATGTCCATAACTTAGTGGCTGCCTGGCCCAGGAATAGAATAAATCTGTCTCTAGTACAACTGTTACACTACCTTTCACAGTTATAGTATTCCTTCTTCTCAATTAATTTTTTTGAAAAAATTTAATAGTCAGCTGGCAACATGAAGTAAAACTTACTTTACAGTTTACAATACCTTGCTGGATGGAAGCAGCCTGAATCATCTGTTTGTAATAGGAATAATAAAGTCCACATTCTGTTCTGAATGAAATCTCTCTTTCCACTTCCTGAAAGTAAAAGTTCATATAATTCACTTTCTGTTTGTTTTTCACAGTCATATGAACTGCCTTCAACTCCAATTCTTGCTGCACCAGGGAAACTGATCTAAACAGTGGCTTGTTAGTGCACTCTATGTGAATCAGTTCAATAAAGGGTGTGAGGCAAGGGGCTGAGGTATCAATGCCTCTGGTACCCAGGAAAATGAATATCCCTTTTGTGATTCTGCTCGGAAACATTTCTGATATTTTTACTATTCTTCTATAATATTCAATGTTTAGATAGGCACACTGGCCAACAGCTGGACTTTAAAGCTGCAGATGTTTGCTCCATGCATTTAATAACCTTTTCTTCCAAATATAGATGTCCCATAGTGTTCCACGGCTGTGCCACCTTAGGGCTCAACTAATTCAGTGTGCTTTACATGGAACTGCACCATAATGCTACTCTAGTATTTCAGCTGGCAGAGTATGCTGTCTCCCACCGGCAAGTGCTGTTTCTGGCAGTTAGCCAGCTATTCATCTCTCATACCTAAATTACAGATTAAAGGAAAAACAATTCTTTACTTGCTTTCAGGTGTAGGTAAAGTTTTTCTTTTTAATTTTAAAATATTCAAATTATTTAAACTAGGTACACTTCAAGCTGTGTCTCTTTCTTGGCTAATATTGCAGCAGATGGAGCCCAGTGAGATATGAAAGCTGCCAGAGAAAAGTGGTCTCAGAGCAGGATCTCTGATTTGGAATTCACTTCCTTTTGTTAAGGACTCATTAGTTGTGAAGACTTAATGAAATTTAACAAATTCAGCGTCTTGAGCAACCACATTTAAACAAAATACAACTGCATGTACAACCAACATGAAGAGAATATGCATCATATACAAAATTGTTTTATTGTTAGTGATCTTTTTAGTAGCTGATACAGAAACATTTCAGCAAATATTTCTCATAAGCAGTGAATTAGAAGAGGTTTACATTGAGACTTAAAAATCAAATGAGATTCCTGTATGTGGTGTATGTCCTGGTTTTGGCTGGGATAGAGTTAATTTTCTTCCCAGTGCTCCCACAGTCCTGTGTTTTGGCTTTAATCTGAGAATGCTGATGATATTTTAGGTGTTGCTAAGTAGTGCTTAAGTTAAATCAAGGACTTTTCAGCCTCTCATGCCCTGTCACTGAAGAGGGCAAAAGAAGCCAGAAGGGAGCACAGCCAGGACAGCTGATCTGAAGTAGCCAAAGGGATATTCTGTATCACAGAAGGTCATATTCAGTATAGAGTTGGGCCTGGTGAAGTGGAAAGGGACAAGGCTGCTGGTGGATGGGCTGGGTGCTTGTCAGCAGGTGGTAAGCAACTGTATTAAGCACCACTTGCCTATCCTGGGCTTCACTCCTCTCTCTCCCTTTCCTTTACATTATTATTATTATCATAACCATAACTTTTTTACTTTATTTAAATTATGAAACTGTTACCTCAACCCACAGGTTTTACTTTCTCCCAGTTCTTATCCCATCCCACCTGGGCCAGAAGGGGTGCAAGCAAGCAGCTGCACAGCACTTAGTCGATGGCCGGGTTTAAACCATGCATGCATGCAAGTCATTAAGTTTAAGTGAGGTGTCTAAAAATAATCTTACTAATTCAGCTTTCTTTACAAAACTACATTACTGAAATAACAGAATGTTACTGTTTTCCGAGATTTTTATGAATGTCATTTTGGTTAATGCAACCTTGCACAGAATCTCCACTTTCATCTTTCTTATACAGCCCTGTCTCTTTTGCAGGAACAGGATTAATACTATTTCAAAGCTAACATAAAGGTAGATAAAAGAGCATGCTCCTTCCCCCTCTACTGCTCACTACAGAATCTTATCTCAAGTTATGTGCTTTATTGAAGTAAACTGTTGACAAACTAAAACAGTATTAGCTCTGGTCTGAGAAAAATCAACAGATAAAAACTCATCTGATTCAATGAAGTTCACAAGTTCACTCCAGCTGCTCTGTGACATACAAATCATTGTACTACCAGCAGAAGAAACTGACATTAGCACTAAATACTAAAAGCCACACACTTAACAAAGTGAGAAAGCTGGAGTTTCAAATTCATCACTACTGAAAAGTTTTCTAATACCAAAAAGTAGCTGATACCAAGTGCTCATTAAAAAAAAGAAAAAAGAAAAAAGGAAAAGAAGGAATGTTAACATTTGGAATTTATTAAGGGGGAAAGAGTAGTCACAGAGGGGGATCTAATTAGCAAAAATGCATTCAAACATGATTAATTTGTAATCCTGGCACCAGCTGTATTCAACCAAATGCTATAGTTTATGAGACAAACACTGGTGAGTTTTACATCTGTTTCATGCTAAGATAACATCTGTTTTATACACTTACAATACTTTTCCAGTTCTACTGCAATTTATACTTTTGCTAGTATTCCACATCAATAAAAACATATGGATTTATGGGTAAGCATTGTTAAGAGCACACGCTTATCTTTCTGTATATCAATTAGTGAGTCTTTAACAAAGAAGTTATCAGTCTTTCAAGTGAAAGAAAACCCAAAACTATCCTCCAGGATGCATATAGTTGCACACAATTTCAATTTATGTAACTTTATCCTAATATAATCGGTTGATATGCTGGAGGGAAGGAATGCCATCCAGAGGGACCCTGACACACTTGCGAGGTGGGCTGATGTCAACCTTATGAAGATTAATCATGTCAAGTGCAAGGTCCCACACACGGGTCAGAGCAATCCCAGGCACAGCTACAGGTTGGGCAGAGAAGAGACTCAGATCAGCCCTGTGGAGAAGGACCTGGGGATGCTGGTTGATAAGAAACAACATCAGCCAGCTTCAGTGTGTGCTCGCAGCCCAGAAAGCCAACTGTATTCTGGGCTGCATCAAAAGGAGCGTAACCATCAGGTCGAGGGAGGTGATCCTGCCCCTCTGCTCTGCTCTCGTGAGACCTCACTTGAAGTATTGTGTGCAGTTCTGGTGTCCTCAACATAAGAAAGAAATGGAACTGTTGGAACAAGTCCAGAGGAGGGTCACGAGGATGATCAGGGGACTGGAGCACCTCCCACGTGAAGACAGGCTGAGGAATTTGGGGCAGTTCAGCCTGGAGAAGAGAAAGCTGTACAGAAATGTCATAGCCACCTTCCAGTATCTGAAGGGGGCCTGTAAGAATGCTGAGGAGGGACTCTTCATCTAGCAACTGCAGTGATAGGACAAGGGATAACGGGTTAAAACTAAAACAGGGGAAGTTTACATTGGATGTAAAGAAAAAGTTCTTTACTGTGAGGGTGGTGAGGCACTGGAATGAGTTGCCCAGGGAAGTTGTGAATGCTCCATCGCTGGCAGCGTTCTAGGTCGGGTTGGGGAGAGCCCTGGGTGACATGGTTTAGCGTCAGTTGTCCCTGCCCATAGCAGGGGGGGTTAGAACTAGATGATCTTAAGGTCCTTTCCAACCGTAACTATGATTCTACGATTAAAATCAAAGTCCAATGGACTTACTCTCAAATACAAAATTCTAAAAAACCCTTAGGTTTCCTCAAGCTCTTTAACCAAATCATTCAGAATACTGAGCAAGTAGCCAAGGTCTGAGTTGAGGTTTTCTATAAAGAGTGGAAGTAAAGCTCCAAGTACTTTTTTTTGACACAGCTGAAACACAATTTGTGTGACTGAAAATACTTTTAGTTGTAGAGTTTAAGGTCAAAGATTTGGAAGTAGCCTCAACCACGTAAGTGGAAATGTATATTATACATATATGTACAGCTGCTACCAGTGTTCCCAGTTGAAAATCATGCCTTCAGCAAACAGTTAATCCTTATACATTGTCTCTTGGCTGGTTAACCTCATGCCCATCTGTTAGAATGGCATGGCTCCTACTCAAATCAGATTTTTGATCCAGGGCAAAGTACCTATAACAACACAATGGGTACTTCTTTTTGAAAAAGTACTGGACTACCCTGCTTCTCTTTGTGGCTCATGCATTCACTTTCCAGGGTACTAATTAGAAGGCTATCCACTTCCCCACCTTTTTCATCTTTCTTTCATATTCAAAGCGTATAAAGGGAAAATAGTAGCACTTCAGAGAAAGAATCCCAAGATTCTTATCCTACATGTAGGAAAGATTAAAAATTTGATAGTTTCATTCCTGACTTCTTGCAAGCAGTAGTTTTATTAAAGTAAAATTCAATACTAATAGTCTAAATGGTTACTCAGAAGGGATGAAGATTCAATGAAAACTAGAAGTTTACCTATTTGTATTACAGTATTCATTTGCTATGTGGCCTTGGCTCATTTGAAGTTTCTTTAGAATTTGCATCTGAACGAGCAATGCAACAGCTGAGAGGTGATGCTATTCTCCCCTGCCCTCATTTTCTTATTTTCATAGCAGAACCTGTTCCCGAAAGATACTACATTTGAGCAGCAGGCACTAAACTGCCTTTGAAAAATCACTGAAAAAAGACTAGCCATTTTATGTGCTGTGCCAGAAAGTTTTCAGAAAACTGAGAAAATATTTTTGGATATGAAATCTGTTTTGGCTTTCACCATCATAAACAGAAATCTTTGTTGCTTTAATGTATTTGAGAGTAGATTCAAACTTTTTCTTTCAAATCATTTGGTCAAGAAAAGTGATTGTAACCTTCTGTGATCTCCACTAGAAATGTACACAAATGCAGCTTCTGACTATGTGACATGGTATTCTGAATTCTTTTTTTTTTTTTTTTTTTTTTTTTTTTTAATAATTCTTTTATGAAGATTTGGAATAAAAAAGGGAATACCAATCATGTAGCTCTTTCATAGCATGAAACACCCTTCAAGGTCTGCATTTTCAGTTTTTATGATAAGAAAATGATTTTGTATCTTTCTCCAATGACCATGGCAAATTTACAATAGCAGGCATATTTATTAGCAAGTAAGAACAAGATTCACATATACTGCAGCAGCTGAAATGAATACCCTGTTGAAGGCCATATTCAAAAAATGAAATAAAACAGTAGAACAACCACAGAACAGGTTTTCTAGCTAGGTAAACCATTACTGGAAGATGCCCAAAACTGAACTGTCTTTCCATAAACTGCAACTGAAATTACAGAAAGGCAACCACTACTTTTGGACATGAGAGTTGTGATTCAAATTGCTTAGAAGTTAAGAATCATGACTTTGCATAATGAACTCTCTTTACTTTCAATTTTTAGGGTTGAATACAATTGGCAAACTGCACAATTTTGTAACTATGCGATCATGATGTTCCTGTACCAGTGGGGTCTTCAGACCAAAAACTCCACTGTTTGTACATAAATGGTATCTATTATGCACATACACTGCCAGAAGTCCATGCATTTGTACTTCAAATTATACAAAACCTGTGATATTAATCAATACTGGGTTTTAGAAGGAAAAGATATACCTAAGGTTCACCTTCAACATATATACCATCTATCTATATATTCAAATAAAGATGAGAGTGGGTACAAAAGAGTATTATAATACACAACAGCAGTTGTTACAGTAAATGCCAACAATTTTTATTACAGGAATATAAATGTTTCTGGGACAGAAAAGGTGCATAATAGGAAAGATGCATTTCAAGTATTCCAGTTAAATACGTGTACTCTTTGAATTACATCATACACAGACCTAACAGCGATTTTTAGGCATCTAAAAGGAAAATGACTCACCTGCTTTTCTCTCGTTAAATTTGGATATGAGTACAATGGCATTACTTTTCCATGCAATGATTCTAGAAAAAAACTAGTCAGTCCTGGATCTTTGGAATGGCTGGGTATACACTGGTGAATGTCTGAAATATGCTTCGAGGTTTGCACATTCAGGATAACACTATATAACATTAGTATTGAAGAGTAAGAAAAAACTGTGCAGTATCACAGTATAAATACAATTAGAGAGCTCTGCACTAGGATTTTGCATGTTGTTTGAGTTTTGACATTGGACTGATCTATATACGACAATCACATAGCAACATATAGTACACTGTTGAAATTCTGTTCTAAATAATGATAAATGATTGGAAGAACCGTAGCTACAACTCAGGCAGGTGCTGTGTAGCAATACTTTTTGAGAAAAATTAGGGAAAGATATTTGTAGAAATGATCAAGTATTTAAAAAGTGGTGGGAAGCACAGCTTTTTTTTTTTTTTTAATGAAATATTCTATGGTTTTGATCACGTTCCAAGAAAAATACTTAAATAAATGAAATTTTAACTAAGACTCATTAATGCCCACCAAAGCACTGATGAAAATATGAAAATTACCGTTACCTTAATATTGGAAAACCACAGGTCATTTTCATGCAGTGTAGCAACATAAACAGAAGTGAGAAGTCCAAGAGAGATGGCGACAATTCCACCAACAGTTACAGAGACTATGTTCCACAGCTTTCCACCTGTATGGTCTTAGAAGAAAAAAATTTCTTTCTTTAATGGTGAAACACATAATTCAATTTAAAGGAATTCTGGAAACTCATCTATAGATGCTCTAGTACAGTTTGCATTCTATAGGTAACAGGACACTTGGTTTTAAGGTGTCTTTATGGAGATGCGTTTTTTAGTAGCAAACTCAGAGTACTTTATTTGCCTGCTAGGTGAAATGAAGTGTGCCTTAACAGGTAAAACGTAGTTGTAGTTTAAGAGCACCATGATCCTACAAAAATCCAGACCAATATTACATCTATTTTTACATCTCAGTTGAAAGTATCCTCCAGGGCAACTTTTTCATCAAAGCAATACAAGATGACTGTTAGATCACAAAGTAAGAAATTAAAATCTTCTTTAGACATCTTTAGTGGCTGCCTGGTTTTGAGGGATTGCTTGTTTTTTGTAAAAACCCAAACCAAACTAAACAATCCAACACTGAAGGTTCAGAAGTCTCACTAAAAGACTGAACAGCAGCCAAAGCAGCCTCTGATAATGGTGTCACACTTTGAATCGCAGATGACCTTCTGTAGACATGAGAATAAGATTATAGATAGAACGATGGGAAATTTATTGTACTTATTTTCCTGGGGCTTTTTAGGCTTTTTTTTTCTTTTTTTTTTTAATGTTGATATAAGACTTAATACGGACGCTGGTGATCTGGAATTCTACCTGTGAAATGGCTATTTTGTATTGTGTGTGACATCTACATAATGGGTACCAAACATGCAGCTCAAGGGAACTGAGGGGTGGCCTGAATAACTATGATCACTTTCCTGCTTTGTTCACAGCCTAAGTGTACTTGAAAGGCAAGGGACATGTTTCCCCACATTTACCCAAACTGCATATACAGAAACATTTGCAATTTATATAAAACATCCCTTAAAATAATTACAAAACAATGACAAGAAACTCTGCCAACTCTATAAAGCTGCAATTCCACACAAAAAATGCTTAGTATATTGTTACTTAAACAGATCCTTAAGATATTTAATGCTTCATTTAAATTTACCTATCTAGTCTGTCCTGTAGTCAAAAATCAAGCGTTTGCAGCTAAATTCAGATTTAATGTGCAACCTGCTTATACTTAAGTAGTGCTTGTCTGTTCTTCAAATCCTTTTATGTTACCAATGATATAAACTTGGATTTGTTTAAGAACCTATAATAGCTATATGAAGTTTGAGCGTCCCACTGATACTAAATTGACAAAAAAAAAAAATTCTCACCAATTTAAATTAGGATTTTAAAACAGTGATGAGATTGACATGCAGTAATTCACATGCCCTCTCTCTCATGCAATAACTTTGTTGATATTCAAGTGTATGCAAATGTATTTGGTACGTATCTAGTTCTAGCCTGGGCTTATGATAAATACCAAAAGCTAAACACTAATAAAAAGCCAGAATGTTACAATCCTTTTCATTACCCACCAGACAGAATTTTTCCATCAGGCTTTACGCTCTTCTCCTCTGAAGGCTGTTCTTCAGCTCCTTCTGTGCCTTTTCCAACCCTTCTCTGTCTTACAGTTGTCATCATATCAGCCATTTTATTATTCTTCAGTCTGACCCCTAAATGGACATACACAAGCAATGCATCTTCCTACCCAAACACTCAATACTGTATGAAAGATCTGAAAACAGAAACATGTTTTACTGCCATCAGAGACTTTGACTTACAAAACTATACTGCAGTTGAAGTGGATCTGACAAAAATGCAAAATTTTTTAAAATCTGTTCAACTCAGAGTGCAAGAGAAACTACAGAAAACATCATCTTAAATATGTAGAAACTTAAGTTTACCATTTTACATACTCTAGAGCAGGTTTTCAGAATGGTCCCTTATTTTGACTGCCCTCCCTTTTAGCCCTTGACTCAAAATACACACCAGGCACTATTTCTTTGAAAAAGTGTAAGCCCTTCAAATTAAAATTAGTCCTTTTAGGGTATTAAGGTTGGGGGCCTAAAAGAGAAGGCCAGTTGTTTAAATCTTGACTTTCTGGAAATACCAAGGAAGGGAGCCATAAAATGCAAAAATGGTATCAGGGATGATGTGTCATAAGAAACGGGAGAGATGGCATTAAAAAACAAAACCAAAACCCTTTATAGTCTACACTATTAAGCACCATAAAATTTGAACACATTACAAAAACGATGAACAGCAGAGCAGCTAGTCATTCCCATCAATTCCCAGCTGCTCTCTGCTTGGTGAACATGGTCCAAACATAAAACTGCTTCAATCTGCCACTCTACGTTTGAGAATCAATGGCATCCCATCCTGAATGCCATTCCCAGAGCATAAACAATTTTATCAGTGTTACCACTGGTGTAACTGACTGGTAACACTAATGTTCCCAGAGATACACCTCAGCTGCACAAATTCGTTGTTTAAAGCTTTTACAAGCCATTAGCTTCATCTCTTTCTGCATGCCTGGGAAAACACATGGCAGGAACTATGTGAGCATGTATCCAAGATGATTTTAAGTACCTGTTTTGCAGAAAACCTGACCATTAATACAGGCAAGATGGTTACCATAACCAGACTCTCTCTTTCCAGCGCCAGTCCCAGGAACCTTGTCTAAGCGCCTTCCACCGAAGAGAAAGGGTTTCCCCGGCACACGCGGGGGAAGCCTCCGCAGGGCGCCGGGAGGGGAACATCCGCCTCGTCCCCACAGCCGCCAGAGGTGAGGCGAG
>JANRGW010017453.1:0-19510 GCA_024733675.1 Psilopsiagon aymara | reverse complement strand
GTGAGTCGTGGTACCTGGCGCTGCTGGGCCTGGCCGAGCACTTCCGCACGTCCAGCCCACCCAAGGTGCGGCTCTGCGTGCACTGCCTGCAGGCCGTGCTGCCCCGCAAGCCCCCCGCCCGCATGGAGGCCCGAACCCATCTCCAGCTCGGCTCTGTCCTCTACCACCACACCCGCAACGGCGACCAGGCCCGCGGGCACCTGGAGAAGGCGGTGAGCCCAGGGCCGGGGGGGCGGCCGCGGAGGGGCCCTGTCAGCGGGGCCGGCCCGCGGGGGGTGCAGACTAACCCGCTGTCTTCTCTTGCAGTGGTTGATATCGCAGCAAGTATCCTTTTCCTGGCCGCTCTCACTGCAGCAGCGCCCATCACCACAGTGCCTGGTCCTGGGCATGGGGGAGCTGGCTGTGGGTTTCACCTCCTTCCCAGGCGGGTGCTACTTTCCTCCTGCATGTATTCAGCTGAGGGGCTGTGGACGTTGGGCTGGGGGTGTTTTCCAGGCTGTGTTTCATATTCACTTAATTCTGCTGCTGCTAGATCCCTCAGTTTGAAGATGTTAAGTTTGAGGCAGCCAGTCTTCTGTCCGAGCTGTACTGTCAGGAGGTGAGTGGTGTCCTAGGGCTGTGTTGAAGCTCTCTTTGGGCTGGCAGTTAGTGTGCTGCTGGTATTAATAGGGTTGATTCAGCTACAGGGAATAGACTGAGCCCCAAAGTGTGAACCTGAAGTTGTGGTCTTTCTGATTGTGAAAGTTGCTGCTGGAATTGCAGTGCACCGCAGAGGAAGTTTCTTTGGCCACAGGATTTCTTTAGCCCTTATTTAGACAAAGACAGGCTCATTTGGGGGAGGGGGAAGGTAAATGGTTTTTCTTAGGCTTTTGCTGTGTTCTCAGGCTATTTTTATTATTTTTTTCTCTAGAAAACCCTTGACTTGTCTTTGCTTCCATTAAAGCAAACATTTGCCTTTGCTCTCCCATGCAGGGAGAAAGCCCAGGTCAGAATAATGGCCAGAGCTGTTAAATGGAGAAGCCTTTTGAGCATGCTTTGGGGCCAGTGTAAATGTGCGTCTTACGTACATGGGCTTTCTTCTTTTTCACATCTTAAGGATCACTATGGAATATAACGTGTTGGAAAGTTGCTGTTGTTAGTGAGGCTGTTCCCAGCAGCCTGGTTTTTGTGTTGACTTTTTTTTTTTGGGGGGGGGGTGTTTCTGTTTCAGAATTCAGTGGATACAGCAAAACCTCTGTTGAGGAAAGCCATCCAGATCTCCCAGCAGACCCCGTACTGGCACTGCAGATTGCTTTTTCAGCTTGCAGTAAGTGGTGTAGAGTGATGAAGCTGTTACTGTAGCACTGGGACTGGGGAAAAAGGGTTAGGAAATAGCTGTATTCCCCTTAAAAAGAGCTTGGATGCCCCCTGTATCTCCCTGTTGTTAATGGAGAGACAGAAGAAATTCATAACACTGACATATTAGTGGGCTACAGGTTTGAATCCGGGTCACTTTTTACTTGCTGAAGGCAGATGGGGGGAGAAAGCAGCAAGGATCACTCTGTGGGCACTATAAGACAGGGATTTGGAGGTGGATCAAAATCAAATCCACCTTGTGGCTTGCAGGAAGGCCAAATGTTCCCCTAAAACCTGCTGGAATTGGAGTTTGCCAACCTGGATTGTTTGATTATGTTCAAGGTAATTAGTGGGCAGGGATGGGATGAGGAGAGCAGCTGGTGCAGAGGCCTCTGAGCAATGTTACTCTTCCTGTTCTGTAATGTGCTCTGAGTGTGGCTTCAGCTGCACAGGTTGGACCATCTTCACTTGTAGGAAGAAACTGGTGCCTGTTGGGATTTGGGGGGGTTTAATGCTTCTTCCAGTCCTCAGCTGTGTAGCTGCTCTTCAGAGTGCTATTTTTCCCGAGTGCTCCAGTGCATTGGGTGGGAAGCACGTCCTGAGTTAACTGAGCAGCAGGAAGATCAGATGACTTCTGAAGAACAGCCCCTGTTTTTCCTGGTTATGCCTCTTCTCTGCTCCTAAGGAGCCTCAAGGTGTTTAACACAGGAGTTCAGGGAGCTGACTGCTCTTTACAGTTCTCTGCAGTGGAGGGTGGGTTAGGAACCAGTCTGATCTTTGAAGACTGTCTTAGTAGTCACCTGGACTTGCCTTTTCTGCCTTCCTGAGAAACTAAAACAAGCAGGCCAAGTCTGAAAATGAATTGCCAAGCTCCTTTGTGTAGCTTAGGAGCAGTGAATTCTGTCCTTTTCCTATTGATTAAAGAACAAATGGTTGCTTTGCCTGAGTACTCAGAGGAAGCTCAAGTGATTTTCTCAGTGCCTTCCTCCAAAAGAGGGTCATTCCTTGAGGCTTCATGTTCTTTGCTGTATTCTGGGTGCTGTTTCCTCTCTGGCCTTTGCTTGACTGCAGAGGCCTTGGTGCCTCTTGTGCAGCTCTGGGGCTCCTGCCCGAGTTTGGAGCAAGTAGAGAAGTTGGCAGGCAGGAGGGGTGGGAGGTGCTGTGGCATCAGCCTCACCCTCAGCCTTTCTCTGCCCTTCTCCTGCTGGAAAACACCCTCCGTTTTTCAAGTGGAACAGTCCACAGTTGTGTTGGAGCTCTTTGGATCTGACCTGCGCATGATTGTAATGAATTACAGCAGCTTTGTGTGTATGAAACGGGGCTGAGGCATTTTCTTTGGCCTGGGGTAATGGTTAGACTTGATGGTCATAAAAGTCTTTTCCAACCTGGTTAGTTCCATGGTTCTATGTTACAACCTTTTCTTTTCGGAGAATGCCAGGTGTTCCTGGAAAATGCCTCTAAAATCAGGTCATACATTCAACAAGTACCAGTTTAGTGCCTGTTGCCTGTAGAGCACAGGAGGAGCTACATTTGTAGCCATCGTTCCTCAGGTTCCCGAGGAACATGCTGGTCTCTTACGGCCTTTCTTCATTTCAGCAACTACACACACTTGAAAAAGATTTAGTATCTGCGTGTGACCTCCTCGGTGTTGGAGCAGAGTACGCCCGGGTGGTGGGCTCAGAGTACACCAGGTGAGCTCCAGGGATGTTTTACCCTTCCCATGGGAAAGATGTGGTTTCCTCTGTTTTTTTTATTTGGAGATATTCAGGTGTTGTTTAGAGATGTGATTCCTTGGGGAGGGGGGATAATGGCTGTGATTGAACTGTTCTGGCTTGCTTCTAAACCTGCTTTCTGGGGCAGGTTCCTCAATGCTCTTTTGTCTGTTGTATCTGAGGGGGAGAATGTCGGATTTATGGGGTTTTCCTTGGGGTTTCTATGGACAGTTGTGGTTTGAGGAACTATTTCTATTGAGTTTGATGTTCTGTTTCATTTTAGAGCACTGTTCCTGCTAAGCAAGGGCATGGTAAGTTGGATACACTATTTACTTACTTAACTAACCTAATGCAGAGAGCTGCAGAATGCAGAGAAACCAATTATTTTAAGGTATTTGCATGCTTATATGTGCTTTAGCTGTTCTGTTTTGTTCATGTGAGCAACCCCAGTATTAAAATACATCCGGGATAAGCCTGAAGCCTGCAGGACTCTGGGGAGCTTTTTGTGAATAGCTTTGCCTTTTATTTGCTTTTCTCCTTCACGACGACAAAGAATTTTCTGCAAGGAGAAAGAGCAACTGCAAATGGTCACTGGAGCCCTTGTAATTTGGGCTGAAGGGATCTGGCCATGTGAAAAGACTGGTGCTGTTACAACAAGATGGCTTTGAGTCTGGTTTTGTCTTCAGGAGACCGATGTACCCAGGGCTCTCCTGTGGTTCTTTAAGTGTTCAAACCATTTAGCACAAAAAGAATGATTTCTTTTTTCCTGTTCAATTATAGCTCCTTCTAATGGAACGGAAGCTGCAGGAGGTGCACCCACTCCTTACCCTTTGCGGACAGATAGTTGAAAACTGGCAAGGAAACCCCATACAGAAAGAGTCATTACGGGTCTTCTTCCTGGTGCTGCAGGTCACACATTACCTGGATGCTGGGCAGGTACATTGGGAGTTGTGCTTCTTCCAGTTCCAGTGTGAAAACTGGGGAACAAATACTGCCCCAGGAGTAACTGAGCTGGTTTGGGGGGGGAAATGCGGAGGAAGGCAGTGTCATTCTTTCCTTCTTCCTGGAGGAAAGGTTTACTGTGATCCACTTAGAACCACAATGGCTGCTGTCACTTCCATGGGATGCTGGTGGAGATAACAGCCTTTGTGTCTGAATACAAAAGATATTTTGAGTGTCTGTGGATTGATGTGCAAATATGAAGGGCTGATTTGGGTGACATGATCTAGGGTGAGGCCTCCCTCCCCGTGGCAGGGGGGTGGAACTAGATGATCTCAAGGTTCTTTCAAACCCGGACCATTCTATGATTCTATGCTTGTTGTTAATCCTGGAAGTTGGTGGTGGTGTGAGATATGCATGGTCTCATTTCCTGAATTTGGGAGTCATTTATTGCCTGGCAAATTTTTCCAAGCAAGGAAGCAGTGAAACCTGAGGGCTGCAGCAGGTGCATGTGATGTGACTCCTGTCCTGCAGGTGAAGAGTGTGAAGCCATGCCTGAAGCAGCTGCAGCAGTGCATCCAGACCATCTCCACTCTGCACGACGATGAGATCCTGCCCAGCAACCCCGCTGACCTCTTCCACTGGCTGCCCAAGGAGCACATGTGTGTGCTGGTCTACTTGGTGAGGAGCTCTTCCCTTACTTAATGTATATTATCAGTAATGACGGATTGGTTTGGGATTGCTTGGAGCCAGTGTAACGTCCAGACCATGTGCTGCTCTGTGTAGAACTGGCAGTTTGATTCTGCCACAGTAGCTGGAGATTGTTGCTGTCAGTGCTTGAATACACTGTGCAAGAGGCCTGGAGGTTGGAATGGAACTTTATTCAGATCCAGACTGTAGAATCAGGTTATTGAGTCAGATGAGGTGGACCTGTGTTGGCTTATTTTTACCACCACAGTGACAGTCTTGACTTCAGATTCTTGTAGCTAGTCCTGCTGCTTCTAGAATATGATTAAAATCTGAAAAGTGTCACTTTTAAGTGGGTTGAAAAAGCTAGTGGCTGAGGAGTTTTGGGAACTTCCCAGACCTTTGCAAAGATCATTCCTTGTAACCTCTCCTGTGTTTTCTGGCAGGTGACAGTGATGCATTCCATGCAAGCAGGGTACCTGGAAAAGGCTCAGAAGTACACAGACAAAGCACTCATGCAGCTAGAGAAGCTAAAAAGTAAGGTTAAGGGTTACAATTCTGCAAGATTCCATTCCTTGTTGCTAATTTAAATTAAAACAAGATCACAGCAACCTTATTTAGCTCGCTGGGACAGCTCTCTCAGTCTGTGTCTGCTGCATCACGGACTTCACTCTGGTTTATAACTGGGTGGTTACTTTGGGTACAGAAATCAAGTTTTGGGGGTTTATTGCAACTCAGTAAATTGGGCTGTAGGTGGGGGACAAGGTGTTAATATTGTCTTAACTTCACTTATTGAGTTCTTTTTGTTCCCTTTCCAGTGCTGGACTGCAGTCCTATCTTGTCATCATTCCAAGTGATCTTGTTGGAACACATTATCATGTGTCGGCTTGTCACAGGACACAAAGCCACAGCGTTGCAGGAGGTAAAGGGGATGTCAGCACTGCCCTGGTTGTGGATGGAAACTGTGATAGCTCTTAAAACATGGGAATCTCAGTGCTGAGGAGGATGCCTTTGCTCAGATAGGGATTCCAGCAGTGTTAAACTGACACGTGCTGCAGGCGTGACAGTGCTCTGGCAACTGCAACTCTGAAGCCATGGAATTAGCCTCCTCTTAAATATCTCCTTTAAGAGCACTTTGGAGTTGCTCATGGAGTCAACACCTATGGGTGCCTCCAGCTTCCTGATGGTACCTCGCAGTTTGACTCTGGTATCTTTTACCTTAGCTCTTCACGTTCCTGTTCTTTCCAAGCATTTCTCAACTTTGAAGGTTCCATGCCTTTCTGTTCCTTTCCTCTTCTCACATAGTGTGGGGGATAGGAAGTGTTCATTAATGCAAGAAAGAACTGTGCTGCTTTTCCAGGATTTTAAAATCCTGGCTCTGCATCCCTTACTTCGAGGAAGTGCTGCTGGATCATCTCAACCTCTGTGTCAGCTGCCTCTCGAGTGCACTTGTGGAGTGGGGGAAATTCATCTGCTAAAAGAACAGTCATTGGCTCTGGCTCATGAAGCTCCTTCCCTATGAAAGACCCTTGTTCCAGCTTCTCTGTTGTGTCCCAACTCCCATTCCCAGTGTGGCAGCAGCAATCTTGACTGGCTTTGCAGGTGGAGCCACCATATGGTGGAGCGGCTGCAAAGCAAAGAATCTTGTAGAGCACAAGTGGAGCAGCGTGTGCCTGGGCCCAGGAGCATGACCTGAGTCTTGAACTGATCCCTGTCACATCCTGTGACACAAGCAGATGGATTTTGGGCATAAAATGAGGTAGAGGAAAGTATCTTAAATGCTTCTTTTTCTGCTGCCAGATTTCCCAGGTGTGCCAGCTCTGCCAGCAGTCTCCCAGGCTGTTCTCCAACCATGCTGCCCAGCTGCACACCCTCTTGGTAAGTGGCTGTGATTAGTGGTAAACTCTTTTCTCTTTGGAAGACCCTACCCAAGACTCCTCCCCAGGAACTAAGGAGCCTGTGGTGATGCAGCTGCTGAGAGCTCCTGCTGAGCAGTGCGGCTGCCTTGGCCAGTCCTGCTCTGGGGACTCGCACCTGAGTTGTTGAAGCCTAAATCCTTTTTATAAGTAAATGAACTATATCCTGGGCTGCATCAAAAGGAGCGTGCCCAGCAGGTCAAAGGAAGTGATCCTGACCGTCTGCTCTGTGAGACCTCACTTGGAGTACTGTGTTCAGTTCTGGTGTCCTCACCATAAAAAGGACATGGAACTGTTGGAACAAGTCCAGAGGAGGCCTCGAGGATGATCAGGGGATGGAGCACCTCCCGTATGAAGATAGGATGAGAAAGTTGGGGTGTTCAGCCTGGAGAAGAGAAGGCTGCGTGGAGACCTCAGAGCAGCCTTCCAGTATCTGAAGGGGGCTATAGGGATGCTGAGGAGGGACTCTTCATTAGGGACTGTAGTGAGAGGACAAGGGGTAACGGGTTCAAACTGAAACAGGGGAAGTTTAGATTGGGTATGAGGAAGAAATTCTTTAAGGGTGGTGAGGCACTGGAATGTGTTGCCCAGGGAAGCTGTGAATGCTCCATCCCTGGTGGTGTTTAGGGCTGGGTTGGACAGAGCCTTGGGTGGCATTGTTTAGTGTGAGGTGTCCCTGCCCATGGCAGGGGGCTTGGAACGTGATGATCTTAAGGTCCTTTCCAGCCCTGACTATTCTGTGATTCCATGATGTGTAGTATGATAGCATACAAAGTGAATACACGAGGACTATACTGTGCACATTGGGGACAGTATGTTGTGGGAACTGTGTAAAGGGGAGAATATATGTTTGAGAATTTTGAGTATTATAGGAAATAGAGGGTTTCTTGGCTAAATGGGGGGTGGGTTACAGGAACACACCACTTTGAAGGACTTGGTGTATTTTTTCTCAGATCCAAACAAATCTAAGACCCGTTGGTTACCTTTATTCCTGCTGATCCCTGGGGTTGCTGTGGCTTTGTGGGGGCCTTTCCTCTTTGCATTCTTATGTTACTTTAGAAACACCGTGTCTTCTGCAGGGGCTCTACTGCATCTCTGTGAACTGCATGGACAATGCAGAAGCACAGTTTACTACAGCACTGAGGGTAAGGTGTTCTTCCCAAACTATTTCCTTAGGGGTGCTGCAGTTGTGGGTGTCACTGAGCAGTTGAGGCTGTCTCAATTGCATTAGTTTGGGGGACTTTTTTTTGTGCTAATGGAAATTCAGGTCAGGAGATGGCAAAATATCAGCCCCCAAACCTGTGCTTTAGGTGGGTGAGTAAATCCTGAGTGAGGTGCTGAAGGCTTTGACAGTGCTGTTGGTATCTTGTTTGTTTTAGCTCACTACACATCAAGAACTGTGGGCATTTATTGTGACCAACTTAGCCAGTGTGTACATCAGGGAAGGCAACCGGCACCAAGAGGTGAGCTGCTTCCCTACTCCTGTTCCGAACACTGGCACTTCCTTGGCGATTGCTGCTGCCCCACTGGGATTAGCCTTTTCCTCCGAGCGTAGTGCAGAGCAGTGCCTTGCCCGGCCAGGCAGCTCCTGCTTCAGGGACTCCCCTCATTCAGCCTCTTTGCTTCAGCTTCCATCTGCGCAGGGGGTTTATGAGATGATACAAACCCCAGCAAGGCTGAACAAACAGCCAGGAATAGGAATGAGCACGTGTGTGTGTGTGGTGCTTCAGTGCTGTGCCTGAAGCCACAGTAACACCGTGCTCCAGCTGCCTCATCCCTCAGCAGGGAGTTCTCAGGAACACGCTTGCAGGTTTCTTGTGAAGAGGTTGTGAATGATGCTTTGATTCTTCACCTAACACATAGAACCCCTCAGAGAGCAAAGCTAAGAAGGAGATACTCGGAGTTTCGTAGTTGATTCATGGTTTACATTCAGGAGCAAACCTGATGAGGCGTTTGTGGGGCTCTTGAACAGCTCAGCTCTGACATGTACAAGTTTCCTGAGGAAATGTTAACATTGTCTAGAGAGTTCTGTAAAGTCAGGGAAAGCCTATTTTGTTTAAAACTTGGTTTTAGGATCAAAATGGGTGTGAAAACTCTTAATATCAGTATGTCTGTGTTATGACCAAAGCAGTGCAAGTGAACCTTGAGTGTTTGTGGTATCTCAGCCTGGCTATGTGAGAAATGCTGATTATCTTTTTATTCTCCTTCGCACTTTGCAGCTTTACAGCTTATTGGAAAGGATAAATCCAGACCATAGTTTTCCTGTGAGGTGAGAATTCCAGAAGCTCTCTCCATACTGCTGTTGTGTTGGTGATGCTGATACTGGATTTGTAATAGGCTGTTTCAAAAGAAAACTAAATCAACTTCTTTTGAAGGCAGAAGCTCTGCCCACATGTTAAATGCAATGTTTTATTTGGAGGTTGGATTATTGGGCGAGTCCAAGGAATCTGGTGTGGGCTGCATTGGTCCCTGTGCAGCACCTGGATTCCAACATCTTGCTTTATCCCCAGCTCTCACTGTCTTCGAGCAGCAGCTTTCTACATCCGAGGTCTCTTCTCCTTCTTCCAAGGAAGATACAATGAGGCAAAGTGAGTATGAAAGGGTGGGGAGAGCAAACTGGAGACACGGAATCCAGCTGGATAAGATCAAACTAAACCCCTGAGGCCTCCTTTGCAAGCCTGCAGCTCTTTCTCCCTGGGGATTTGGGCACCTTCTGTTTTACCTGGGAGGAAGCATCGGAGAGCTGTTGGGTTTAGATCTCTCTCGTGCTCCCTCTGCAGCAGCACAGAGCAAAGCTTTCCAAAGGAGGACTCTGTTACCACTCAGTTTTGCTAAATAAAAGGTGAGGTTTGGGAATGAAGCCCTTTGTTTAAGGTCACCTGCAGCACACGGTTAGGCCTGAGTGCTAATATTTGCCAGTTGGATTCATTTGGTTCTTAATAAAGCTTCTTAGAGACTGGAGGGAAAGGAGAGGCTTTAAACTCCCCTTTTTGCTCTGGTTTAAGGCGATTCTTGCGAGAGACATTGAAAATGTCAAATGCAGAAGACTTGAACCGACTGACAGCGTGTTCCCTCGTGCTCCTGGGCCACATATTCTATGTGTTGGGGAATCACAGGGTAAGTCTCTGCTATTGCCATGTAAACATTCCACTTGTCTCTTGCCAGCAGGACCTGTTGTGAAATGAGTGTTATTTTAAGGATGCTTGTTTGGTGGTGTCCCACCAACTGTTGCAGCTTGTTGAGGTGCATGATTCCAGAGCCCTGTGGTTAATAACACTTGAACAGAGTTAAAGGTTGTCTACAAATGTGCGTTTCTGTAATGCCTGAAATCCCTTGAAGAAAAGAGCTGAATAAAGGACAAATGCCATGGTTCAGCTGGATTGCTTGGGAAGGAATTGTTGGGAAGAAGCTCCTTAATTCTCCCCATAGAACGTAGGAAGTGTTTCTGTTACCTTGTGCAATGCCTCGGCCAGAGCAGAGTTCCAGGCCCCTTTAGGTACAATGTGTTTGGGTTATTGTCCCATTCAGGGCTTTTCCTTGTTAGTTAGTTACATGGCAGTGGTTGAAGTAGACACGTTTTGTCACAAATGTAACGTCTCCAGGTGATGTCTGTCTGCGAGAGGGGACACACATCATTCCTACCCATTTCATTTTGCTATCTGCTCTTCCCTAGGAAAGCAACAACATGGTGGTGCCAGCCATGCAGCTTGCCAGCAAGATCCCAGACATGTCCGTGCAGCTCTGGTCCTCAGCTCTGCTGAGAGGTGAGGTGGGAGAAGGTTTGAACTCCAAAAGAGCAGTAGAGAGCCTGGGGCTGGGTGGTTGTGGTGCTGCCAGCACCTGAGTGAGTGCTGCTGCAGCCCTGCTCTGTGCCTGTGGCAATGCCGTCAATACCAGGGAGGGATTTGGGGGACTGGAGGACCCCTGGGGTGAGAAGGCTTTGGCATCCCCATGCTGCAGCAGTTGGGTTTCTCCTGCTGTCACTGGATGGCAGTTTGTGGTGCTAAGACCTGAATGGGTGCCCCTTGGAAAAGGGCTCCATTGGCACTGGTGCTGCTCTGCTTTTCTTCACAGTTCCAGGTGGAATAAACCTTTCACTTAGGCTTTGCCTCTGTTTATGAGCTTGATTCAACAACAGAGACTATTGCAGTGGTTGGACTCGATGAGCTTAAAGGTCTTCTCCGACCTAAACAGTTCCATGGTTCTGTACTTCATATGTAAATAGTTTCCTGTGATCCAGGCTGGCCCTGGGATGCTTTGTTCAAATATTGAGCAGTGTCTTGGCAGACTGTCAGCATTAATGCTGCAAGTGATTTGTTCTCAGTAGAAAATACAGCAGCAACTCTATCCTTTACCCCACAGCTTCAGTGTGTATTAAACTGCCGTGTTCACCCTGCTCTGTGCTGAGCACTGTGGGCCAGGCTTATTTGCTGCTTTGCTCTTGCCTTTGCTACAAAACTGCTTCCAGGCAATTGAGTGGACTTTTCTTACTCATGTCCAAGTGATAGTTCTACAAAACACACCAAGAGTCCAGTTTGAACCTGCTGTGGCTGAAACCTCACCCCATGGACCTCTGGGTGTATCCAGTAGCCTGGGAGCAACGATAAGCAGTTTCTGCTTTGGTATTTCCAAAGGTCTTCTTCTCTGGAGTGACCTTCTCTTGAAGAAAAGGTGCCTAATGAGGAGTAACAGGACACAACCACACTTCCACCCATAGGAAGTGCAGCAGCTCAGCCCTTGCCATGCTGTGCTGCTCATCATTGATTCCTAAAACATGCCTGATCCTTAGTAGGTTTCTAGTCTGAAACCTGATTGAGCTGATCCCTGTGAGTAAACCTCCCAGAGAACAAGACACGAGGAGCAGCTTTCGATGTATGCAGAGCAGGAGGGGACTGTGGGTGCCTGAAGGCAAGGATTTGCATGGAAAAGTGGAGCTGCAGAGGCAAACCTGCAAGTCTGTCCCGTTCCCGCTAGATGGGGCTGGAAGCTAAAAAGCCAAATGCAAACTGCTCTTGGATTTTTACTGGGGTGGGGAATTTGCTGCCTCCTTTTAGAGCTCCTCAAATGATGTATTTAATAGTTGGAAGCTGAAATAGCATCAAAAAAGGGCCAGCTCCGGGTTCCCCTGCTTCTCGTGGAGGTTTTCACTTGATCTGATTTGAGGATATGATTCAGTCATCATTGAGGGGGAAGCGCCTCCTCGGACCAGAGGAGGCCAGTTGGAGGCAGGTGTTCCGAGGTGAACACATGCTGCTCCTGTCTTCCAGACCTGAACAAGGCCTGTGGGAATGCCATGGATGCCCATGAGGCAGCACAGATGCATCAGAACTTCTCCCAGCAGCTCCTGCAGGACCACATCGAAGCGTGCAGCCTTCCCGAGCACAACCTCATCACGGTAAGCAAACTTCCTCCGGCAGCCGGGAGCAGTCTGGAGGCAGAATGATCCCCTTTGCTTGCTTTTCCTGTCCCTTTCCCCTGCGGAGCATGCTTCTGAGTTGCCAAAATTCAACCTACTTCCTAGTACTTCAAGAGGAGTGAGAACAGAAAGAGGAAGTGTGGCTCAGTTGGGGCATTGTTATAAAGGTATTTGGTGGGGAAGGTCTTTGTTTCTTAGTAGTGTTTCCTTGATACACCAGAACTTATATATATATATATATGGCTTTTAATGGCTTTTGTAGCAGGTAGCCTCTTCATTTTGGCGACCACTTCTGAAAGACACTTAGTGTGTTCTCAGGTTTAGGTTTGGTGTTCAGGTGATCCATTCTGCCTGTGCTGGGGAATGCTTTGTTGTGTGCTGCTCAAAGTACACTTCCTGCTGCTACTTCAGCATTCTAAGTTGGGGTTTTGGCTTTTTTGACTTCTAAGTCTGGATTTCTAGTTAACACCATGAGATGTCTGCAAAGCCACTGCCTTAAGGATTCTTTGCATTTCGACTGTTGAATTCCTTCCTGTCAGAAACATCCTTAACACCGATTTTAAAATACAGAATGGTTTCCAATTGGGCAATGGCATAAGGCAGTTTACTGCTCTGATCTGAAGTCATGTCCAGTTGTGAGAGATGGGAGGAAGTTGTTGTCTTCTGAGGAGAAGAAAGCAGGGGGAAAGGCCAATAGGAAGATGCTGCATGTTGGCTTTGCCTGCAAAGGGATCCTGAGACATGTAGGAATGAGGGTGCTGCTTACTGGTGCGAGTCATCTCTACCTGTAAGAGCAGGAAATGCTTTCACTCCATCACCTCCGGCCCTGGATTCAGCATGGGAGGTTTGGAATGACGGGCATGTGGAGTGGCTCCCAAAGAAACACTTTGGGATGGGAGCTCTAAAAACAAAGTCAAACCTGATCATCAACTTCTCCTGCTCAAGTCTCTCATTTCCTGGAGGCAGTGGATGGCTCTGGTCTGGCCTGGTCTTCCCCAGGCAGTGGCTATAGGGTTTTCATGCTCTTTGTTGTCTTGCAGTGGACAGATGGACCACCTCCTGTACAGTTCCAGGCCCAGAATGGACCCACCACCAGCCTGGCCAGTCTCCTGTGAAACACAGTAACTGACACCAGGACAATGTGTTTAAAAAGCAAAGGAAAAGCCACCAAGAAATGCCAAAAAAAAAAAAGAGCAAAAATTGATGCAAAATCTTTTCTTCAGAGAAAAGGCAGCGAATTCCTCTTCTAGTGAGGGCCTTGTAGGAACCAGATTGCATAAAGACAACAAAGTACATTTCATAGACTTGCAAAGTGAGAAGGGCATTTTAAGCTGCTTTTACATAATATGTGTGAATATACAGCTAGTGTGTATATACCTTCTGGTTTTAATCTGCTTTCCTCTTACTGAGAAATAAGATTTAGTCCCAAGGACACTTGTTCCTTAAGTTCTTAGATACCTTAACTTTTAAAAGCCGTCACAGGAAATGAAGAGGACTCAGTTTTAATACCACTTGTAGCCTAAGTACAAACCTTTCCTGGAGTATGATGCAGGAATCTGCACCCTTCCACTCCTGGGAAGAATTGGGTTAAATCATGAGTTGATTGTAGAGTGCACTAAAGATCTACATTTAGTTTCTGAGGTAATATTCTTCTCACTGGGTGCAAGTCGTTGCCAGTGCTGGTTGTAGCCTCGCAGTGAAGGTAAGGATGGGATGGGGAGCTGTGAACTCTGATGGTGTTTGCAGCTTTGGGGGGTGTTGGTGTCCTCAGGGCAGCCTCCAGCCCTGTGCTGGTGTCAGAGGAGCAGGTTGTACATCCTGAGTGTGTGGCAATGTACCATCACTTCATCCCTGTGAGGATCTGCCTTGGATCTCCCTGCACTGCTGTGAGTCCTGCGTGGGGGAAGGCAGAACCACAGCTCTCTCCATCTTTGCCATGGTTTGGATGGAAGGAGGCACGTTCCTGGCCTCCTGGCTGCTCCCTGTGTTGGCCAAGCAGCTGGGAAGCAGCGGTTTGCACCTTCAGCACAGCCTCGCCAAGGGAAGGCAGCATCTGTGCCTTAATGACTTGTACAGAATTAAAGCAGTGGAGTGGTTAAACCCCAGCTCCAGCATAAGACAGAGGCTTGTGGTGAGACTACAGGCTTGCCCTTGGCAAAAGCTTCCTGTTTCCAAACTGTTCAGTGTTTGCTTTGCTGTTCTCTGTCAGTGTTTTGGTGACTCTGAGTTCTCACTGTGTTTTCCTGGGCCCCTGCTGCTGTCTCAGGACAGGAGAGATGAAGCCCAAGTTTGTGCTGCAGAAACCAGGAGGAGAGTTGTTATTCCATGGAGCAGCAGCAGCTTCATAGCAGGGGTCTGGGCCAGGTGTCGTAGTGCCATGTAAAGCTCGTGAGGTTCCTAGGGTTGAATAAAGGTGTTTTCTCTCTTGGTAGCTCTGCATATCTCTCTCCCAGCTTAAAAGGGGAAGGGAAAAGGAATGTGCCAGAAAAATCCTTTCTGTAGGGCTTTTTCCTCTGAGGGAGGAGGAGAATGTTTGAGGGGATGCATTTGATCCCCTCAAACCTGTAGAAGTTTTACTGTAGCAGTACTACTGTGAATCATAGAAGGGTTTGGGTTGGAATGGACCTTACAGATGAAGTCCAAGCCCACTGGCCATTCTTGTTTAGAGTCTTGTCTCCTGTCTCAGAGACTTGCTTTTTGTCATTCAAACCTATCACTTTTTTCCTGTGAATGATATTAAGGGGATAAGTGCTTGTCCAGTTGCCAAAGTAGGGGGTTTTAGGTTTCCTCTGCTGTTCTCAGCCATTTACTCTTGCAGAAGATGTGTATGTTTTAGGCCTAGTTAAGTCTCCAACAGGGAAAACCTTGATGCTGGTATAGGGAGAGAGTCTTGTTACTGGGTTTGCAGGAAAAGCTTCAGTGTTGTTCCAAGTCTTTGTAACTTGAACATAGGAAGGAAATGTGTGAGGTGGCAGCACATGGGTTTGGAGGTAGCAGGCGCAGAGAGAACCCTCGGATGGATCCCGTTCTGCATCCTTGCTCCTTGAGCTCCTGTTCTCTGCCAACTGCTCTCCTGTCCCCTCCGTGGCTCTGAGTCATGGAGCTGACAGCCACATTCCCATGGGATCTGCTGGGTTTGCAGCACTGGAGTTAGGAACCCGTCTCAATGGTGATGTTGTGTGGCCCTGTCTCTCTCCCCTTACTGGTCGCTGCCTCTGGTAGTGACAGAACAGCCCCTTAAGCTCAGCTGCTGCCACGGGCTTGGAGTTTGGACAGGAATGACCAGGTAAATCCTACCTGGGGTATTGATACTATGGATGTCTTTAAGACTTTTCTCTTTCTTTGTGTGTATAGAAACTCTTTGGCTGCTCCCTCCTTAAGTCACTGAGTTACAAGAACTGGTTTTAAGCCCCTAAATGCTGTTTCCTTGGCAGTGCTGGGGAATGATGAGTGACAGAAAAGGGTGTGCTTTAAACTCGGCTCAAGGCCTGTTCAGGTGATCAAGTGCTCTCTTCCTGTGGCTGTTGTCAGCTGGGCTGAGGCTGTTCACTGCTTACACACTCCTCCCTAACTACAATCAATTGTTGGCCAAAAAGGTTCTGTTTCTCTAAGGCAACGTGGAAAAACTTCCATCTCGAGAGAGCTGTGGTTTGAGTTTGCAGTGAGCTGCCCCCGGCCTCGTTCTGCAGCTCCTCACCCCATCCCGCTGCTCAGGGCCCTGCAGAGCTGGAGGCTGTGTTGTGGGAGAGCAGTTTGCAGGGGGGATTCTCTGGCTCTTTGTAGTTGGAATCCCTGCTGTGTCCTGGGGAGGGAAGGAAGCCTCGAGGGGAACTCTCCTCTGCTGTGGGCATGCTCAGGTTTGGAACAGGAACCTCTGCTAAACGTGGTGGCAGAACTTGTCCTGGCAGGAGGAACAGGCTGGGCTTTCCCTGGAACCTTCACTGGGGCTTTGCTCCTGGACAGAACAGCACATGTCTGTGGCACTGGGGATTCCAACACTGCTGCAGAGTCCTCTTCCCAGCGCGGGAAGTCAAAGATCATGTAAATTTGAACAGAACTCGTTGATTTTCTAGCTCTAAAATTCCATGTACATTTGTGACAATGTACAGTGCTTTTTAACGACACTTGTATATTAAATTATTTAATAGTTTGTGCTTTTCAGTATCTTTTGTATGGAGCAGAGATTAAAAGCAGGACCTGGGAACTGAAGTTCTTTCTCACTGTGGAATGCACATGTAAAGCTGAACCTTGAGGTTCACACTCACAACTGTTCTGTTGAGTGCTTGGTCTGTGTGATTCGGTTTGAATGACATGTTCCGAAATCATTCTTGTCCAGTCATTGAATTCTCTCTAGAACCAAACCTGAAGTCTTTTATAAACTTCTAAAACAAAGAGGTTATTCTTCTAATGATGGAATGGAGAGAACTGAACAGTTTGTTCTCAGTATTTTAAATGAGTAGCAAGAACTTCCACAGAAGCATCCATCGCTGTTGTGTAGTGTCAGATCTGGGCTATGGATAGGGAATGCAGTTTGGAGAAGTGGTTGCCTCTTGTATTGCATTCCCTACAGTGTGAACACCCAAAAGGCCCCCACACAGAGGACACCTCCATCAGGTCTGGCAGCTGAGGACTGAACAGTAGAACATAGTAATCATGTACTTCATCCCCTGCCATTCCCTCTGGGCCCTCTCTGAGCCCCCATGAGCTAAAGCTGGCAGTGATAAAATATTAGGGCCTGGTTGCTGTGCTGCCTGTGCACGTGGGGTGAGCACAGCGTGTTCCGTGTGCTGCCTGTGCACATGTGGGGTGAGCACAGCGTGTGCCCGGTTACTTCACTGCTTTCATTTCATGCAGTTTTTCCAACTTCTCCAGAAATCCCACCAGCAAGAGCTCAGTGATGTCCCATTTGACTTTGGCTATTACTGACCTCCCCAGCTGGCACCGAGTAAACCCATTTCCATCCCATACAACAGCAAGAGGGGAGCGGTGCCAGTGGCTTGGGTTCTACACACCACTTGGAGAAGTGGGGCTGTAGTGGCCCTTGTGTGTGCTCTCTACTGCCTGTCCCTGCAAGTGTCTTTAATGGTTCCCTGCAGTGAAGCTCTCACTGTTGTGATAGGCTTGTACAACATGTCAGTCAGTGTAGTTCAGCAGGAGCAGGATGTGCACGTTCCACCAGTGCTGTTTCCTGAAGCTGTACCCACAGTAACTCCTGGGGTGACCCAGCACGTTCCCTTTGGCCTTTGTGTTCTCGGCTTCTAGAGTAGGAGAGTTTTGAAATAAACCTTCATTTTACTTCTTCCAGTGCTCTGTAGAACACTGATTCCTTCAGCCACCCTGCAGGCAGTGCAGCACCAGCCTGGCCTTGGAAGCTGTCACACACAGGGAGCAGGGATGGATCCCAATGTACCTGGGGTCAGGGTCAGGGCTTCTGCTGCAACAGGAATCAGAATTCCAGCTGATTCTCGCTGCGGGGGCTGAGATACAACAAGGATTTTGTGGATCTATCCAACTCCCAGAATGTTGGTTCCTTGGCCTGGGACAGGTAGTTTTCACTGCATGGTGCAGTCAAGGAGGATGCTGACTGTATTAGCTTCACAAATGGGAACTGCTTTAATGGGACATTGCCTTGTGTGTCTTTTATCCCCATTTTACCTTTTTGAGCTTCAACTTAAAAGGAAGAAGGAAATTGAAGCCACTTATCTGCAGGTAAAACTCAGCAAAACCAAAACATTTGAAGACTTAACTGCAGCTGGTCCCATCATCTGAGCTGCTGCATTCCTCCCTTGAGTGTCGCCAGAGAAGCTGAGTCAGTTCTGTTCTGACAAGTTACTCACTATATGAAAACTTGGAACCCAAATGGCAGCTTCCTTCCTGGTGGAGATCACTATTTCCAGCTCAGGGTCTCCTGATGGTCTGCTGCTGCCACAGGCTCCTCATGCTGCTTGGGGGGGGGAATGGTATTTGGCCTAAACTGTGCTATCATCACAGTTCTCCTCTTGGTTCTGCACTGTTCATCTGCTGTTGGAGCTCACTGTGGCATCTCCTCTGAAGCAGAACCTCAGAGGATGCACCTGATGGCAAAACTTCACATGAAACGCATCTTAAGACACGTTAGCAAAGAGGTACGGGTGGTACTTGCCTAATTGATCTGGAGCCACAACCAGAGGAGATGGTTGCATTTCACCTTTTAGAGGCTTGTCACAAGCTGCCAAAGCCCAGTGAAGATGCACTGCGAGTGGCTGGAAGTTCTATTGTCAAGCTCTCAGCTTATCCTACATAAACAGTTTGAAACATGAAAGAGAAGGCAGATCTTTCAGTGTGTGCCAGGACCACCGCGTGCTGCCTCCGCAGGTGGCAAAGCTTGCTGTCACCTCGAAAAACCTGGCCAAAGAGGACAAGAAGAAAAGAGCTATGAAGAGATTTCTGCGAATAACCTCCCCTCTGGGTAAGAAAGCTCATGTTGTGCTAGAGCTGTTCTGAAATTCTCCTGATGCTGCAGCAAGGGAAACAAGTGGGGGTGCACGCACTCCTGTGTGGATTAAAGCACGCTTTCAGAAGGATGGAGCCCTGATTAGTGAACCAGCAAGTTTTGAATGGCCTGAAATGAAGCCAGAAGCTTTGGGAGAAGTCACTAACCAGTTACAACAGGTTGTGAGCTGTTAACCCTTTGCTGTAGTGAAAACTGGCTTTTGCAGAGGGTGGAGGAAAGCACTTTACAACAAGAACTCTTGGGTTCAGTCCTGCAAAGGAGAGCGAGCACAAAGCTGTTAACAGAAACTGTGGATCTTTTGAGTGGACACCTGAGTTTGTGGCACTTTCCTGACCAGAGGCTGAATCCACTCCAGGAGCAGACATGCTGGAGAGGGAGGGATGAGACCTGTATTCCAGCTCTGCTTCTGCTGCTCTCTTCTTGCTGCCTCTGCTCTGTGCCTTCTGCCTTCCCTACCCTCAGAAGATGGGAACTGTACTGAGTTTTGCTTATTATGAATGAAATAAGCATTATCTCACTTGTTTGAAACAAGCATATGATACGAAGCCACATCCCATCCTTCAACACTCTGTAAACGAACAATAACTGATGGCAGATTGGTCCTGGCATTACAAACAAAGCGAAGCTCCTGTTGCTTTATTTACCATCCATTATAATCTTGTTTTAACCAAGATCCTGGGTTTTTCCCTTCGAAGAACAGACTCCTTTGCAAGTGGCTGAAAACGCTGCATCAGGAGTGCTGAGGCGGCTGTCGGCGATGGCGGAGTGCGAGCTGGTGGCTCGGAACACGGTTCTTGTCCAAACACCGCTGGGCACAGACTCTCCTGCGGGGAGAAGTGCATTGATTAGTTCCTTTGTTCTGATCCCGGGCATTGCCTTGCCCCGGTGCCTCGGGATCGTGCTGAGCACGGGGCAGATCCTCAACAGCGGTGAGGGCTCCGGGTCCCCGCCCGGCGCGGCGCAGCTCGCCCTCGCCCTCGCCTTCCCCTTCCTCCCCGTCCCGCGGAGGCAC
>JANRGW010017450.1:0-19484 GCA_024733675.1 Psilopsiagon aymara | reverse complement strand
CTGCTCTCAGGTCTCCCCTTCAGGAGCCTTCTCTTCTCCAGGCTGCCCCAGCCCAGCTCTCTCAGCCTGGCTCCAGAACAGAGCTGCCCAGCCCTTGCAGCATCTCTGTGGCCGTGGCCTCCTCTGGCCTCGCTCCAATAGCTCCACATCCCTCTTGTTTTTGGAGGCCAACACAATCAGAAGGAAGCAAGAGGAAACAGCACTATCAGAAATAAAGTATTTTTGTGTCTTGTTTTTAAGGTGAGAATGCTGGTGCAGACCTCCCGCTGCCACGCCGACACCATCAAGCTTGAAATAATGAAGAATGCACCGCACCAAACTGCGGACATGGAGGTTTCCCAGAGGAATTTTCAGAGGGTGAAATGTGACTTGGTGAAAGCAGTCAGTCAGTCAGCAGAAACTGCCCAGCGTGCCCAGGAGAAACCAAGAGTTGAAGTAATTGATGAAGACTTTGAGAAGTACTGCCAGACCAAGGGAGCCAGCTTGTACCAACTGCTGGAGGAGATAAGGGATTTGGCACTACTGGATGTCTCAGCTGACATCAGAACTTGAACTATAACCCAGCATGGTGATGTTCTGCTCCTATCCACTCTGTATCGCTGTTGGGGTTTTTAAAAGCACTCTATTTAAGTATTCAAGAACCCTTTTAATAAGAAACTAAATTATCTATTTTAAAAAATTGTGTTTATGACCATGTATGAATTTGCAAGATTTTATATATGATAAAACTCATCTTCCAGCCTAAAGCCAGTGTGGCAAGTTCTTTTAGCATGATAGTTAAAAGTTACTTTCCCATGTTCTTCCTACTGTTGGCTCTGTTCCAGTGAGTTTAACTCCTAGCTACAAGAACATAAAGGCAAACTGCTTCACATTAAGCTAGAATTATTGAAATCCCCCAGCTGCACATCTGGCATAAAGTAACACCTGATGACATGAATTTAGTTCATCTACTCTTGTCCTAATTCAGCTTCCATAAGCTCTGTTAGTTATGAGTAACAGTCGCTCCTGTGCTGCTGGTGAGGGAAGGGTCAGGGATTTACCTGCTCCTCTCATTCCACAGAAAGGAGAGGCTGTTGTGCAAGGAAGGAAACAGGACTGTAAGAGAGGGATGAAAGCCTCAAGGCAGATGAACATAAGTAACAAATCAGGTCAAAACCAACGCATGTTCCCCTGAGGGACAGACGTGTCTGTAAAGGGACATCCTGAGCACAAAGGGATGGGGAAATGCGGAGGGCCTGTACTTGTGATAGCCTCATACAACAACTCCCAAAATGTAATAGCTTCCATTTTTTAAGATAAAGATGCACATACATGAAAAGTAAGTTGAAAAAATCTAGGAGCCCTGGTCCGACACAGCACTACCTCCTACTGTAGACACAGTCTGTTAAAATAACCACAACTTTAATAGAAACTTCACCTCTCAATCTTCCCAGTTAATTCAGTTTGATATCAAGTGTAAACAAAATGCAAAATAGGCCAAAGACCCTCATTAATGTTCCCTAAACGCTGCTAGGGGAGGTGGGAAAGATGTCCCAAAGGCAGATGAAGAATGTCTTCTGTTTTCTGGTGCTCATCTGCAGCTGCAAGAGTCCAACTTTACAAAAGTCATAGTAAAAACAGACAGCAACTATAACAGTACTTAAAATACGGGGGGGGTTTCATCAAGAAAGTTGTTTAGGGGAATGGTTACTGCTTTTCACTGTCACATTCCAAATCTGTGTCTCCATCTTCAGTTTCTGTATCTCCATCCAAAGCAACCTTGATTGCAGTAACGGGGCTGTCTTCAACATGGTCAGCAGGCTCCTGAGCAACAGGGGTGTTAAACTCCTCTTCTGAGTAACCAGTGGAGAGCTCTGATGGGAAAAATAAAAATCAACAAAACAAACCAAAACCGATTCCCTACCATGGAAGCCACCACTGCTCTGTGTTTAACTGCAGCTCCTAGCACCAGAATGTGTCTGCAGGAAAGCCAACCCCAAGGATGACCAGCAAGTTGAGCTTCACTTCATCAAAGACAAAGCCATCACAGCTTGGCATGGCAACTAGGGAGCACAGTTCTGAATTAGCGCTGGAGGAGTGTAGCTGCAGGAGCACAGTTCAAATTTGAGAGTTTCATGTTTTACTATTGACTAGAAAAGCAACCCATACCCTCTCCTTTAAACTCACTCAGCAATCAGCTGCATGAGCTTCTAAGGCTATAGACCTCAACATCAACACTTAAGTTCCAAGGTGGTTACCGCTGTGTTGTGACTGGCTGTGGCACTGCATCTTGGCCTGCCTGCGCTCCAAGGCCAGCTGCCTGTTCTTCTTGATTCGCTCCTGCTGTTCCTCTGTGAGAGTTGTAGCAGACACAGAATTGAGCTGTTCTGCATTTCCAGAGCTGGAATCTGCATCTTCAGCTGCTGCATCCAGTGCATTGCTTTCCCCTTCACCATCTGGTTAAAAATGAGGGAAAAGTAGAATTAACACTTCCACCCTACAGTGATCTACTGCTCAGTATTTATCAAGAGAACATTCTTAAAGCATTTTTATGTTCTACATTTTAAAGTTGCATTGACAACTGAATATCATTCTGTAACTTACTTTTAATGGGCAGTTTCCTGCCTAGGTCAGCATACCTGATATTCAAAGTACAGGACAAATGCTTATCAGAACACACAACAATAAATGCCTGAGTTTAGAGAGGCAGAACTCTGAGTTAGCAGTCATGAGTTGTGCCTGAAGGTTAAAAAGAGACAGTAAATGCAAGCAGTCCCTATGGAAAGGCCACATGATTTTCCTCCTATCCCTGCTACTAATAGGACACCATCCTTTAGGAAGTTGCAGGACTAGTTATGGGAATCACACAGATTCAAACACAGATATGGAACAATCTGTTTTGAATTTAGTGTGCTACTATTATGGAACATCGCCAACGTTAAAACATGCAAAAGGGAGGCAGTCCAACTCCTTCAGACAAACTTCACCACCAACATGAAGCAGAGCATTCTCAAGAACACCTAAGGCCCAGAATGTCTGTGCCTCTGCACCACTTTAAGCCTGTGAATAGAGATGCTGGCTGACAACAAGCTTTTGGTTATTAATGCTCTAGCTTGAGTTTTCATTTCAAAACTGTGAGATACCTGCTCAAGCTTTCCAACTGGACTGAGCAGTAGCAGTACACTCACTGACACGGTTAAGAACAGATCAGCATCGCATTTAAGTGCAAATGTATGGAACCATCGCACAGAAAATCTGATGACTCTACAGACTCTGTCGGCAGGAACCACTGGCTTTGCTGTCTGTGGCTGCTCACGGCTGCATTCATTCCTACCGAATGCAGCCAGCAGTGAAGCCAGCCACAGGTCCCCAATTCCCCAGAGCTTGTCCCTGCAGGTGAGAACACCTTCCCCATGGACTGGCTGGTCTGGGAGCTGAGGTTCACCTGAAGATATACTGGACAATGGTAGGTAATTGTTTCAGCATCAAAGTGTGAACTCCTCCAAACGACCTTAGGAACAACTACTAAACTCTCATTTCTGCTTATTAAGTTACTTATGTATGTATGTAGCAATTTACTCCAAGCACCAGTTCAGGTTTGCAATTTCAAGTCTCACAGAAGCTTGGTTATAAAATAGGGGACCACTCAACAATTTCTTCTACATTAATAACTTATAATGATCATTAATTTCTTGTCAATAGGAGGGGAAGTAAATTTTAAGTGCAATAGGCATACCTTTGTTATCTGCAAAGTCTTCATGTACAATAGGAAGATCAAGTCTAATCCGCTTTAGGCAGGTCTGCAAATGAGAGATTAAAATAGTGACATTACATCTGTAACAAAATTTTTATGCAACACTGCTTTGGTTTTAACACTATTCCCTGTTTCTTTTTAACTCTGCAAAAAATTCTCCTTTCGTTACACCTCTGTTTGACCCAGAACTTTCAATGCTGTGGATCATTTTCTTAGTCCTCCATTTCCCACCAGCCAGATGAAGCAGCATACCTCAGAAAACAACAAAACAAACCCCCCAAACAAACAACCCTCCCCCAAACCAATCAGTTCCAGCACTCTTAAGCAAATTCTTTGGCTAAAGATGTCCTGAAAAAGTCAAAGCCAATTCTCCAGAATTCAACTAAAGAAAGTTTATCTCTAAATGTAAAATTGAACACTGAAAAGAGCTATTTTTACAAAGAGAGACATTGATTTCAATAACGTTATAATCCTTAGCAGTATGTACAACTTAAGTTTTCCTATATTGCCTAATTGCTCTCCTAAACCTATTTCTTAGACTATGCAGTACTGCATGACAAGAAACTAACAGGAGCAACACATACCTGAACTTCCTTTTTGTTTCCCAAAGACTCGACTCTGTCAATAAAATCCTCAAACTGCAGTTTTGGAAATAGCCTATGAGCCCAGTGCTCCATGTGTTGCATGAGAGTTTTCAGATCCTCTGCCTGCAGCATAGGAGATAACATCCAGCTAGTAAAAGCTAACTCGGGAGACAGGACAGTAATGTTTCTGAAAGCATTAAGCATCTGCAGCTTGAAAGTCTCTTGAAAACTGAAGTGATACGAACGCGTGGGTAATCCCTCCTCCTACAGCCAAGTCTGAATTTCAAGCTATGAGAAGAGCAGCAGCAATCCAAGGTCAGGAATAGCATTTACCTACCGCAAAACATCTGATAGCTTCTAAGAAGGTGGCCTTAAGACAACCTAGGTCTAAACCCAGACTGAAAAGAATCCACAGGGATGCAGCTGGCATTTATTCTGATGCTCAGAAGACACAAAAAATGTACATCTACATCATCTGGTAAAGATTTCTGCTCAGAGCAGTGGTATCGCCTTGTTTTGTTCTGTCTTTCATTGATACCATGAATGTTGTCTGTAAAGCAGAGCTGCACAGGCACCCTTGCAAGTGTGCTGATCATCTAATACTACTTAGAAGAAAAATGAACTTTTATGTTTAAGTGTATCCAAGCCAATGAGACAGTCTGTAGAGAAAGTACTGCTTCCACTTTGCTTAAGTGGTACATCACATTTTTTCAACATTAAAGCCTTTGTGATAGAGGTGTCACAACAGCATCAGAGTATTTTCACTAACAGAGGAAACTGACCATGAAATGAGATGTGTTCTGGTTTTGCCTGATATAATTTTCTTCCTAGTTGTAAAGGTATTCCAGACATAGTAGGCAGTCTTACGCCCGCTGCTATTTCAAACCCCTTCTGTGGACAACAGTCACAGACATGATATTCTAGTTTTAGAGTAGAGGAAAACAGTTTTACGATCAAAATAAGGATTTTATTCAAATATTAATGTATGTTTGTGTCTCATTAAATTTGCAATTACAAACCCCATCAGGGTACATTCAAATACTGCTAAAAGGTGGCTAACCAGAGTGTAATATCAATTTTCTCCTGTCAGTTGGGCAGCAATCTATCAAATCCCAGGAACAAAACAAAAGCTCGCTATGTCTTACCTCGTGCCCTTTACCCTTGAACTTTACATTGTCAAACACGTGTCTTAGGGCTGGAAGTCCCCTTTCTGAGATTAGCCTGGTAATAGGAAATAGTGAAGTTATTTGAAACCCATACTACTTCTAATTAACAAAAACCATAACAAAGAAACAAAAAAACCCTTCAAAGAAACAAAACCACCTCCAATTCCTCCAAATGGCCTGAAGCTGCAGAGCTCTATTTGAAAGATAAATGGAAGATTTAATAGATACGCAGAAGGATAATGAAATTAGAAGTCATGAAGAAAACACACAAAATAGGATAAAGACTACTGCAAGACCCAAGACTATCAGTGTTATTATTTAATTCACCATACATGTACATACATACATGTACATACTTTGACTTCATAGTCCAAGAAGCTTTTTGCTTTTGATGACATGGAAACAAAATTGAATGGTCAAGTCTAATAACTACACTGGCCAAGTGAAACTGCTTTAATGCGTGACCATCACCTTGTGGTATCACTGACTTCATCAATGTATATAAAATAGATGAAAAGTAAAGTTCAGATTCTTCCAATTACTTATAGAGAACTTAGACCAATTTTAGTGATAATAGCAAAGAAAATATTAAAATCCTTTATAGAGAGTTTAACCAGTCTGTACATAAGTCAGGTGTAAGTGTACTTTAGCTACCGTCTTACGGTCATCATCATGTTGAGGTTTGTTTTCACCCACTTTCATTAAATAAAGAAATCTGTAATAGTATGTCTGAAGGAAAATAAAGAAGATCCAGCTGGAAGAGTCCTATGTACAAATAATAAATTCTCTCTTAACAAAGTATTACTTATGAACTAAACACCAAGAAAACTTCAAGAAAGACTATTAACAGCATTACACAGATAGGCAAGGAATAAAAAAGCTGAGATACAGTGTACAAGAGGCATTTCTATCTCTGAAACTCTTTATTTGGTTATGACCAACCAGGGAACAGAGTAACCTCAATCATTTCCCCACAGCCATATACCAATTTCATCATAGAAAGGAGTATTTTGTAAAAATTATTACCTCTGGGCATCTAATTTAGGCATTGGCCTTTTAACTGCTTTCCGTACAGCTGCAGCAGACTCCTTTGCTTGTGATTGCTGGTTCCCATCTGATTCTAACGAAGAAAACAACAAACTTTAAATATATAATGCAGCTGGCATCAACTAGAATTGCACCATGTATATTTTAAGTTTCCACCCTATCAAAAAGGCAGGTCACAAGTACCCCACTGCAAGTACAGGACTCCAAAGGGCCATCTGCATATCGCACAGTGCTTCTCCCACAAAACAGATTGGAAATAAATCAGTCTCTTACAATACACTGAGGAATCCCATTTTCTAGCAAAGGAAGCTCCTTAAGAGGGAAATTCCCTGATTTTAGAACTTTTGGATTGTATTTCTGAAAAGAATGTATTAACAGTAAATGCTGTTTCTAAGTGTTAAGAAATGGAGAGTATCGAGAAACATAAATTGATAGGTATGTCTCAAGATTTCCACTGATAATTCTGAAAGCCAGACCTAAACCACCAGCAACACAGACAGATCGGGGATTAAGGCAAACATGTTTATCACTACCCCGTCTTAAATCCAAGTAATAAAAAAGAGGAGCAACAGGTCACACCTGTATAATTATCTACAGACATTTTGTCAAAGAGCTTGAACTTTATAAGGATTCAATTGTGCACGTATTTGCATGGAATCTACAAGAAGAAACTTTTTCCACAAGTTTGACAGCATAGAATCAATAACAATATAAAGTTGCGAATTTCTCTCTTATCTACACAAGACTATTTTTATGCAGTAAACTCAAGACAGTGAAGGCCACCATCGGGAATATTGATTTCACAGCATTTCATTGCCTATACTGCAAAAAAGGACCTTTAGGGGTCAGGGATGTTCACCTCCATTAGCTTGAGCCCATTCAGCATCATCTCTTCCTGGAGAGGCAGGAGGTGGGAGAGGTGGGAACCTTTCATCTTCTGTGTTTTCATAATCAGGAAGATCAAACAAGTTGTTCTCCAAAGGCTCCATCATTGCCACAGGTAAGCTTTTCTTCCCTCCTACAGGAAATACCAAAAGCATTTAAAGAGAGAAGAAAAGGCTGCCACAGAAGCAGATAGCTATATAATACAGATAAATAAATCAGTTACATACAGCTTTTACTGAAAAGAAACGCCTGCTAATAGAAAGTGACATACAAATTAAGCAGCAGATACCATGCAGATGGGTGATACAATCCAGCCTCACTGGGCTGAATAAGAGAAGGATTTGTGTTTCAAATCCTCAAACTGACTTGGGAGGGGTAGGTCCAGGCCATAGGAACAGAATAAAATCCATGGATTTCCAGCCAAAGCACTTCTCAAGACAACTTTTTGCCACTCACACCCCTGACTACCGGAGCTACCGGAGGTGTGTGAGAGAGAATTCCTCCTATTCACAGTTCACCCACTCAGAAACGCAGCCCAGAGACGGGTTCCCCTCTCAGGGCTCCTCCAGCGAAGGTAACACCAAAAACTTTTAGCACATCGGGCTTAGCATGACCCGGATTCACCACGTCTTCAGGAATGGCTCTTTCTTTAAGGGAAAGTTGTTTCTGAGGCAGCTTAATAACGAGGGGACAGCCCAAGCAGCTCCGACTGCACTGACCTTCGACTGTGAGCTCCCTCCCTCCGCGCTGCGAGGCTCTCAAGGGGGCTGAGGGAGTCCAAAGAGAGCAGCACAGAAGGCCGTCGGCGGCTGCAGGGCCGGACTTCCACAGCTACAGCCCACCGGGCGCCAAGGAGGCCGCGCTCCCCTCACGCCGCCACAGCCATCTTGAGGTGAGGGCTCTCCAGCTCCCACCGGAGGGAAGTGAGATGAAGAGGGAAGCCAGGTCCGCGCGCACCGGGCCGACCGACGCCTAAAGGCGCTCCGCACACCGCGGCGAGCACCGGGTGCAGGCGGGCAGCGCGCCTGGGACGGGACGGGACGGTACGGGACACCCACGACTCTCGCGAGGCCCCGAACGGCACCGCGGCTGAGGGGAGCGGCGGCCCGGCGGCGGCTGCGGGACAGGGCGCATGCGCGACAGGGAGGCGGTGGCTGTTTTGGCGCCAAAAGCCAGCGAGCGGGCGGGCCGGGGGGTATGGCTGAGGCGGTGTGAGGGGCGGCTCGTGTGGTCCCCCCTCCTCGGGTGGAAGTTACAGGGATGGGAGCTGGACCGCAAGGTTGTGAGGCTCCGCGAGCCAGCAAGGCCGGGAACGTTGCTGAAACAGTGGATATTGAGTCCTTTTTCATTTCCGTACCTCTGTGGGAAGGGCTGCAGGACGAGTCGCAATCCCAAGCTCTTCTGCATACAAACACTAGCTAAAGCCATCTGGTGATTTAAAGCTAAGCAGTTTGCAATTGTGTGTAATCAATATACCGAGCCCTCTTGATATTTGGCAGCTGAGCCCATAAAATGTCATTTGAGGACTGCAGAAATGAGTGTCTTCAAGTTCATCTCCAGTGCTGATGCACCTGGAAAGTTCAGTGTAGTTTTAGAGGTCAGTCCATGGAAGTGTATCTGACTTAAATAATAGGTTCTTCCTTTAAGCAAAGTGGAAGAAATTAATACCATATTAATATATTGAAGGAATTGGCTTTCCCTTGTTTCTCTGTAAATTCATATTTGATCTATGCTGTTTCTGGTAACGTATTCTTTTCAATATGACAAAATCAATTGCAGTTACTTTCCAGTTAAAAAAAAAATATATATATATATCTTTTAGTCAGCATTATATTAGTACTTAATGTTTAAAATGTGCATTCCCAAAGTGCAGCAGCTTCTATTTTAGCCAAGGATACATTAAATATAGGGAGAACATGCTAATGGATTTATTAGTACTGAATCCATCTATCTTTTCAAATATGTCCAATTTCTTCAACTGACTGAGGCACATGAAGTATTAAAGAAACACACGCATATAGTAATAATAATAGCTCTAATACTGCTAATTTCCATCTTAGAACACTAAATATTTGTCATATAAAATTACTGAAAATCAAATGTCTATATGATGAGCTCTTTGCTTTGGAAATAACTTACTCTTTATATTAAACTCCTTACAAACAAATTAGGTGTTTGGTGTAGCCTAAATATGTGATGCATAACTATTAGTGTGATACATCTTTTCATGTCAATGTTTTCCTTAATATTTAACGGGGGGAGAGAGGTTATATGTGAAGTAATTGGATTTTAACTACTTGGCTAATGTCAGATGAACTGATTAGAGGCTCAGCACTTCAAAATCCCCCTGGGTCCCTGCATATTTTCTGCTCAATCAGCTGGTAAATGAACAGAAGTAGCATAGTAGGGATCTGTGAGAGCAAAGGCAGGGAGAAGGGAGTGTGAATCTGTGGGGTGGACAGTCTCCATATACCCAGGTCCGCAGTAGCAGACTTCTGTTGTGTTTTGCCTTTGCTGGAACAAGGAGATAACAGACAGGAAAAAAGTGCTGGAAAGGTATAAAGACTACTATACAAGTGTTAAAGCAGGCCACTTGCAATCACTGCAGAGGAGCATGGTGTTATAAAACATGCCATATTTATGCAGCTTTGATTAATCAATATTTTTGCAGAGTGTTTAATTAGAGACCGGACTTGGTGACCGAGGGGTTCTTTGCAGTCCTCTGTTCCTAATTAAATGAAAAGCATAACGCTGGCAGGCATTGATTATTGTTTTTTTCCTCAGGAAATGAATAACCAGCCACATGCTGATAAAATAATAAGTATGGGGAAAATCAAAACCAAACATAGCTGGCCTCTATTCTAGAAAATGCTTCTGGCTTCTAGTTTCGATGACATGGAAATATTACTTGTTTCTCTGTTGAATAGTGTCACTTCATTAGAAAAACTGCAGAAAATTAGCACTTCATTTTATATTTCAGTCTCATTTCCTGTCTTATGTTAAATATATAGCAAAGAAAATCTGTTAAGTGAATAATTGGCTACTTCTACATTTGAAGGGGTTTACTCCTATGGCAGCAGCACTTGTTCTGCAAAATCTCTCTAAATATTGTGCTGGCAGATCTGTTCTTGCAATGAACCCTCTGCAAAACCAGTACCATGGTAGCTGCGTTAGTGGGAGATCACATCTCACAGCTTGAGCAAACTTCAGCTATTTGTGATTTATGCCTTGCTAATCTACAGTCATCTTCAACATTAATTTCTAAGCTTTTTAGTATATTAAAACATTTAAGATTGTGTTCTTATCTGCAGTGTTCTTTTCAATCCCGGCTTCTTGAGGAAAACACGATGTGCAAGACAGGTTGTGATCTTTGGCTGTTTGAAAGTCAGTCTGTAAACCCTCTTCTAATAATTTTTGATCCTGTTGGCCATTTTCAATCAAATTCAAATCAGGCTCCTTAAATTCCATTGCTTATGGGACTAATTATTTCCTTCAATTGCTTTGTTAACCAGTAAATAGATTATGAAACATTAAATCTCACAACCAAAGCATATGTTTTGGCAGTAAATAAGCAGCTTTATGTGGCAATCGAGTTTTAAAAGTTGGAGTGATTTAGTGGTGCATTAATCTATACAATACTTAGATTGTAATTATGTTTCCTGTATATGTATCCTGTTTCTTACATGTTTTCATGCAAGAAACTAGACAAAATTCAAGTTTCCATGAGGAAAAAAAGTGGTAATGACAGCATGCTTTTTTGCTGCATTTCCATTTACAGAGATGTATTTTAGTTGTATTTTTCCAAGCAGTGTTGGAATCAATAAGTCAGAAAGTCTCCCTGCTTACAAGTCTGTCAGAGATATTACACTACCTTCTATTTTTTACCTTCACCTTTTTCTCTGTAATCCACCCTCAGAAACACCAGTTCGTAAAGCAAAACGCAGCTCCTTCCACAGAGAATATTCAAATTCCCAAAACATACATATTATTTTTTTGTGGGTTCAGAAAGTCAAGTAACATTTTAAATCAAAGTAGTCATTAATCATAGAATCCCAGACTCGTTTAGGTTGGAAGGGACCTTAAAGATGATCCAGTTCCAATCCCCTGCCGTGACCTTCTATCTATATTCAGCCAATTCAAACTGTCTTTGATTTCGTGCTGCAGGAAAAAGGGACTCTAAAAGCGATGGGTGAATTCAGCAATTGTCAATGTCCCCCAGTACTGAGTTTGCAGTGCAAGCATGAAGTGCTCCAGAGGAGGGAGCTCTCTCTTAATCCTGGAATTGGAAGGAGAGAGCGTGTCTTCGTCTGGAAAACCGGGAAAATAGTAATTCAGTCTTTTCAACTTTAGAAATAGGTAAATGTTAGGAACGATACAGCATTTTCTTGTAACATAAACGGGACTTTGTTCATAATTTCACTTGCTATAAGGGCATTAATTGAATTAAAAAAGGATAGATTTAGATCAGATATTAGGAAGAATTTGTTCCCTGGAAGCATGATGTTAATAAAACATATATTATAAATACTTTGTATAAAAACACTCTGAATTCCATGGTGGGGTTCTTCTGTGGTTTGCAAAAGTAATGTAATATTTTTAATCAAAGTAGTTATTAATCATAGAATCCCAGACTGGTTTGTGTCAGAGGGGACCTTCAAGCTCATGCACTTCCAAACAGGTTGCCCCCAGCCCCATCCAACCTGGCCTTGAACACTGCCAGGATGGGGCAGCCGCAGTTTCTCTGGGTACCCTGTGCCAGCGTCTCAGCACCCTCACAGGGAAGAACTTGTGCCTCAGATCTCATCTCCATCTCCTCTCTGTCAGTTAGTTAATGTACTATGCAGCAGATTTCCTGTCTGAAAAATGAGTGCTTTATAGCTGGGTGGGAGCAAGTTGGTGTTTAAGCCTCAACATGGAAGCTTTTATCAGCAGCAAAAGGTGGCTTTTGTTGTCTGAAAGCTTAACCTCATGTTTATGTCGGTGGTTTTCTCCTCAGAATTAACCTGTTTAAAAGAGGTGCTGTTCTTCCTGTGCTGTGGGCTCACAGCTTCATTCTCTAGTTGTTCAGGTCTTCTACGTCTACCCTTAAAATTGTTAAAGCATCATCAAGAACAATCCCCACAGACAGCACTGTCTTTATGAATCGTACTTCCTCACTCCACTCATACATTCCTGCTTTTGTATTCCAGAACATGAGAGAGAGCTCCTGCAAAAGCAAATCTTCTTGGTTATATTTTCAGGTTCACTGCACCAATTACAAGAACCTAGAAAGCTCTCCAAACCGTGGTGATTGAAGTCAGAACTTCTCAGAAACGTACCCACAGAAAACCATCACCGCGTTAATGTGTTGATGTGACACAAACTGTCCCTTCCCGGCAGTGTTGTATCACCAGCAGCTGGTTTAATTTTCATACCCATTTGTACTGTTTATAACTGCAATCGTCAAGTTTCCGTGTTTAAATCGGGCATTTACTTCGGGAAGGATTCAGCAGCCGTCAGTCCCCCAGCTGAGGCTGATGTTTTTATCGTAACCACAGCACTTCCCACACCGGGCTACGTTGACGGTGGCACAGGGGGGAGATCAACAAACGCTCCCCGACCCGGTGTCGCCGCCAAACAACTTTACAATGAAGCCATAAACCGGAGGGAGGGCGCCGGTGCCGATCCCCGCCGGTGCGGGCACGGTTTCAACGCGGCTTCCTCCGCCTCAGGGCGCATGCGCCTGGTCCCCACGGCTGCGCGTCGGGAGGGCCGAGCGGTAGGCGCAGGCGCAGTGCCGCAGAAGGGCGCATCTTGAGCCCGGGCAGCTCTCCCGTCGGGAGGTGCCGGGGGGAGCTCGGTGCTGCGCGGCTCCGGGGCGTTCCTTCCCGCACCCCGCGCTGTCGCGGGGTGAAGGGGGTCACTCTGCGCCCCGCACTGCGGGCTCCGGGGCTGCAGGACCCCGGGGTGCGCTCGGCGCTGCCCTGCGGAGTGGAATGCGCTGTGTGTGCCCTGTGCTGCAGCTCAGAGCATCCTGCACCCTGTGCTGAACCCCGGAGCTCCTCTGGGTGCTGGATTGTGCCACCCCGCGTAGTGATCAGAGCCCCCCCCATCCCGGAGCTGGCCTTGCTGGTGGCTGGTGCCAAACTGGTGGCCACACACCCTGTGCCGTGCCAAACCCGAGCCCTGCACTGCTCCAGCCTTGGCATAGCCACGCTGGCCCCAGCCCAAGCCCAGCGCCTTGTTGCCGGCTGGACTGTGGCACTGAGGGATGTCACAGCGTGGGGCAGGAGCCAGGACACTGCTGAGGCTTCTTCCTGCTCCCACAAGCTCCACAGGATGCAGGCTGGGTGCTGCCTGCATCCCGAGCCCCGGCCCCAGAACGGTGCTTGAGCTTTTGTCCTCACCCAAGTGTCGCCCCTCGGAGAACCCGGGTTTTGGTTCGGGTTGGTTTCATGTCGCATCTGGGACTTGCCAAGGGTTCTTATCACGGTGCCCATCACGGTTTGGGGAGGTAGGGATGCACGGGCAACACGCAGGGGTGCGTTTGGTGCTGCTCCTATCTGGGAAAGGCTTTTGGGGGGGTATTTTTAACCATCAGCCTCCAGTAAAAGCAGATTGAGGAGCAGGAGGTGCTATTGAAACACTGAATCCCTTGGATTCCCTCTGCCAGGGGACTGAGCAGCAGCATCCGGAGCTGTGGGAGCAGTGATTCCAGCGGGAAGAGGCGGCAGCGCTAGGACCCGGCGCTGCAGCGGCACGAACTTGCTTCCAAGCAGCTCCCGTTGGCCTCTTCCTTTGCAATGGAGAAAGGAAAACACCAAAAGGAGAGGGGAAAACCCCGCATCCCAACCCCCCCCCCCCTTCCTGGAGCTGCCCTGGAGCTTCCCGCTGTGTATTGCCACCGCTTCCCACTTCGAGGAATGGCCCCGGCGATGCCGTGGGGCGCCTCGCGTTGGGATCGCGGCTGAGGAGGCGCCAGGCCCGGACACGTGTACAGAAATTCCGGGCAGGAATCCCGCGGGAAGGGGCGGCGGAGCTGAGCGGGCCCCGTCCCTCCGCCTCTCTCTGCCTTTCCGCCGGCTGCAGCCTCCCAGCGCCATGTCCCCCGGCAGCTTCTTCCTCCTCCTCCTCCTCCTCCTCCTCCTCAGCATCCTGGGGGCGCCGGGGCTGGGCGACCCCGGCCCCTTGGAAGACGTGGTGATAGACAGATACTACATCCCCAAAATCTGCCTGCGGGAAGCTCAGATGGGGGATTTCATTCGCTACCACTACAATGGGACCTTTAAAGATGGCAAAAAGTTTGACTCCAGGTATAGCCCTCGGCTCCTCACCACTGCATGCGGTGCTGGGGGGGACCCCTGCATGCCTTGGATCCCCAAGGGGCAGCAGGGCAGGGGCAGGCTCCGGGCAGCCCCATGCTTGGACCCCAAGGAAGGCTTTTGGTGGGTGCTGGGGGCGAGGGCAGGGAGCCCGGGGGTCCCGCTGGGCCCCAAGTAGCAGCAGTCCCTGCCCATCGGTGCCTGCACGCCCTCAGCCCCAGGCAGGGGCAGGATCTGTCCCTGAGGGAGGCATTTTGCGCTCAGGACGTGTATTTACATGTGCAGGGGCAGCGAAGCGCTGGAAGCCCTTTGAAACGTGGCAGCAGTGAAACCCGTTCATTACCTAAGAGGCTTTGCTGGGTCAGATTTGGTTTTCCTCAGCCTGGGCACTGATCCTGCTCTGCTCCCAGGGGCTGCCGAGCAGTTTGTGTTGGTGCAGCCCCCGCTCTGCAGCACAATGAGCGAGGGGAGGACGAGAGACACAACCAGAGGGCAGAAACAGACGGGGCAGGAACAAAAGCTTTCCACAGAGACGTGTTAAGGAGGAAAGCAAAGGGACACTGCTGCGGTTAAATGTGGCTTTAGTGTAGCATGAATGGGGGAGAAAGTAACCGAGTGAAGCATTTCACCTTCTGCTGTGTGCACCCTGAATGCATTGGGAGCCTGGGGACATTCCCTGCTAAAGGAATTCCATGTCTTGACTGCCGGGTGGAAGCATCAGCTGCACACGAGAGGGGGTGGAGGGTTCAATGTTCCTAAAACGGCCCCAGTTGCTTCTTGTGGTATTTCCAGATTCACAAATAAAGCCGAATTTGCTGTTTAAGGATGAGGCCCGGGCTGTTTCCTTCCCTCCTTGCTCCATAGAGCTCCAAAAGTGCCATATGCAAAGTGGTTTGGAAGCAGCAGAAGGCCCTCATCCAGCTCCATGGATGAGGATGGTGTCGAAGGGGTTGGTACCAGCGGGAAGCATCACCCCCTTCCTTTGCAACCAGAGGGTCCCATATGCATTCCCCTGCCTGCAGGGTGCTGGGTGCGCAGGTCAGGGTGCAGCTCCATCACAGGCAGTGCAGGATTGATCCCATCAGCATCAATGGGTTGGAGCTGTGGGCTCTGCAGCAGCACAGGGACCCACTGTGAGGCTCTGCTGTGTTCGCATGGTTTGGGTCCTGATCCAGCCCAAGCACTGCGCTCCCCCAGCACCACCAGCAGTGGGGGCACCACTGATGGCTCTGTTCCATCACGCAGCTATGACCGAGGGGCCACGGTGGCCGGCGTGGTGGGGGTCGGGCGCCTCATCACGGGCATGGACCGGGGGCTGCAGGGCATGTGCGTCAACGAGCGGCGTCACCTCATCGTGCCCCCCCACCTCGGCTACGGCAGCATTGGAGTGGGTACGTGGGGCTGGGGGGGGCTGCATAGGCCTTGCTGGGAATGGGGGTCCTGACCTAAGCTGCTCTGTCCTCGCTGCTGTCCCTTTAGCGGGGCTGATCCCCCCAGACGCCACCTTGTACTTCGATGTGGTCATGCTGGACATCTGGAACAAGAAGGACAAGCTGCAGATCACCACCTTGGCCAGACCCCCGCACTGCAACCGCACCGTGGAGAGCTCGGACTTTGTGCGGTACCACTACAACGGGACGCTGCTGGATGGCACCCCCTTCGACTCCAGGTACCGGGATGCGCCCTCACCTGGGGACGGGGGATGCTGGAGGTGGATGCACCCTCTGCCCTGGGGATGGGGGCACTGGGAGGGCAGGGAGCAGCGGATGCGGGATATGGGGGCTCACGCTGCGCCCCGGCCGGAGCAGCCTCCGCCTGTGCTTTCCCTCCCTGCATCCCGGCAGGGCAGTGCAGCTCCGTGATCCCAAACCAGCTTCCCACATGGCACCGCTCAGGCCTGGAGCCGTCCCCACTCTCATTCCTCCCCACCAGCTACAGCAAGAACAGCACCTACGACACCTACGTAGGCACAGGCTGGCTGATCAAGGGCATGGACCAGGGGCTGCTGGGCATGTGCGCCGGGGAGAAGAGGAGCATCATCATCCCCCCGTTCCTCGCCTATGGGGAGAAGGGCTATGGTGGGTCAGGCATCGCCCCATTCCCTCCCGCTCCTGTGCACCGGATCCTGCCCCGGTCTGATCCGTGTCCCCCCCTCAGGCTCCGTGATCCCACCGCAGGCATCGCTGGTGTTCAGCGTGCTGCTGGTGGACTTCCACAACCCCAAGGATGGGGTGACCCTGGAGCACCTCGAGGTGCCCGAGCCCTGCAGGCGCCGCGCCGCGAGCGGGGACTTCGTCCGCTACCACTACAATGGCACATTGATGGATGGGACGCTCTTTGACTCCAGGTGTGGGGAGATCCCTGAGCCCACCCTCTCCATCCCCATGCTCGGCAGCATGGAGAGGATGGAGAATGGATGGAGGAGGTGGAGGAGAGGGTGGGAGAAGGTGTGAAAGAGGCTGAAAAGGACAATACCCCTTTGCTGCGGAGGGTTTGGCTCCGGCGGAGGAGGGGACGGGGGGGTGGGAGCAGGGCTGAGACTCACCCCGGGTTCTGCCTCTCTCCCTGCAGCTACTCCCGCAACCACACGTACAACACCTACATCGGGAAGGGCTACATCATCCCCGGCATGGACCAGGGCCTGCTGGGGGTCTGCGTAGGGGAGAGGCGGCGCGTGGTCGTCCCCCCACACCTGGCTTATGGGGAGAACGGAGCAGGTAAAGCGCCGGGTCCAGCACCACGCGCTGTGGTATCCCCTCCACATCCCACACCATGAGGAAAGCTTTGGCCAAGTGGAGCCAGCTCCTTCCTGCGGGGACCAGCACCATCCCCAGGGCTCTGGGTGTTGGGGGGGGCACCATGGGAAGGGGAAGGACTGACACCAACATGTGCCAAGGGATGGATGCTCTATGGGGGGATGCAGGGAAAGGCTTTACCATGGCACCATCGCAGCTCTCCTCATCCTCCACTTCCAGGGAACAAGATTCCCGGCTCAGCTGTGCTCATCTTCGATGTCCACATCATTGACTTCCACAACCCCGAGGACCCGGTGGAGATGGAGATCTTGTACCGGCCGGAGGGCTGCAACCTCACCACCCGGCACCGGGACTTCATCCGCTACCACTACAACTGCTCCTTGCTGGATGGCACCGAGCTCTTCTCCTCGTGCGTGCTGGGACACATCCTGGCGGTGCTGGGCTGGGGCGAGGACAGGCAGAGGAGCAGCGGCCCCGTGCCATGGGGCAGCAGTGGTGCATCGGCTGCATGGCCATGGGGTTTGGGGGCACAGCGGGATGGAGCACAGGGGATGTGGGGCAGGGTACCCATAGGGACCAAGGGGTCTCCTCTGTGCCCTCTGCAGCCACGACTATGAGAAGCCACAGGAGGTGACCCTGGGCACCAACAAAGTGATCGAGGGCTTGAACAGGGGCCTCCTGGACATGTGCGTGGGGGAGCGGAGGGTGCTCCTCGTGCCCCCCCACTTGGGCCATGGGGAGAGCGGAGGTAGGGAGCAGCCTGAGCACAGCGGGGGGGCCCAGGGTCCTTCCCCCCCCATCACCCGATGGGTGTTGGAGGCTTTCGCCCATCGGGGTCCTTCGTGTGGTTTTTCAGCCCGGGGGGTGCCGGGCAGCGCTGTGCTCCGCTTCGAGGTGGAGCTGATCTCCATGGAGGAGGGCGTTCCCGAGGGATACCTCTTCATCTGGCACGGGGAGCCCCCGGCCGGCCTCTACGAGCAGATGGACCTCAACAAGGATGGGGAGATCCCGGCTGAGGAGGTGAGTGAGGGGTGATGGGGGCAGGAGGACACAGGGGACCCCCCCACGGGGAGCAGCATCCCATGGATGCGGGACCCAGGCACTGAGGGCTGCACAGGGAGAACCCGGGTGCACAGAGCTTCTCCCCCCGTCCCCACTGCAGTTCTCCACCTTCATCAAGACCCAAGTGGCGGAAGGGAAGGGGCGGCTCATGCCCAGCTCCGACCCGGACAAAGTCATCGCTGACATGTTCAGGAACCAGGACCGCAACCAGGACGGGAGGATCACCCCCGAGGAGCTGAAGCTCAAGTCGGATGAGGACCAGGAGAAGATCCACGAGGAGCTCTGAGGAGCAGCTCCTGCTCATCGCTACACACAGGACTCGTCCTGGCCATGCCATGGCCGATCCCCCCCTCCCCAGGAACCTGTCCCTGCCCTTCCCCAGCCCTTCCAGGGGGGAGCATTTGGGGTTTCCCTCCCCCATTCATTAACGGAGGGGGGTTTGATGCTCCTTTGGGCAGGAAAACACCGACCCCCAGCAAATAAACCCAGGCAAGAAAGTGGGAAACACCCACACGGGGTCTCCATCCACCCCGGGGACAGCAGCGCCCGCATCCCCATCCCCTTGTGCTCTGCAGATGGTCCCTCTGCTGTGGAGCCAGACCCTGGAGCCCTTCCCTGCTGCCAAACCCCATTCTGCCCCCCTGCTCCCAGCTCCCCATAGGGCAGCAGCATCCCCATCCCCATCCCCTTCCTCCCCAGGCGGTGACTGCACATCCTGCGCCATGCGCTGCACCCGTGGCAGGCAGGAGGGAGCTGTCCCCCACTGCTACAGCAGCACAGTGCGCTTTGGGGTTGGGGGTTCTCCCTCCTCTTTAGAGAGGAGGAATAAAGAGAAGGCTTTAACGCTGCTCCCCGCAGCATCCTCCCTGGGACAAGAGGGTCCAGGGCAAAACCCCCATGTCCCGCAGGCATTTGCTGCCCCAAAACACTCAGCACCCCCCCCCCCCCCC
>JANRGW010017449.1:0-13958 GCA_024733675.1 Psilopsiagon aymara | reverse complement strand
TAGTGGGAGGTGTCCCTGCCCATGGCAGGGGGGTTGGAACTGGATGAGCTTAAGGTCCTTTCCAACCCTGACTATTCAATGATTTTAAATTGCTGAAGTCTGAAGAGGCCCTGCAGCTTCCTGAGTAGCTTGCAGGGAATCAAAGTATGTTGACTTGTTGGACATGAGACAATGGGAAATCGGTATTGGTAGTGGTATTTTAACTGCAATAAATCTGTGAGTGGATAAACACAGAAGAAAAAGAACTGTAGAGGTTCTCACAGAACAGCTGATAAATACAGCTGTGCTATGGCAGAATAAACCACAGAATTGGAGGTAGGGAAGAGAAATGGCAGGTTTTAGTACGAAAAGCTTCAGAAGGTTACATACTGAAATTCAAAGCTAAAATGTGTGTTAATGGAGGTGGAAAAGACAGCAAATGATGGCAAAATGAAGTTTATTGAGGGGACTTTTCAGGATTGATTTAGCTGTTCCTGAAGCCGGTGAGAGGCATCTGGAAGACCCTGAAATGGGAAATTCATGTTCTTGTCAAATCTCTGTGTGTTGGGGTAAATAGAAAGGTGTTTTGGGTGTTTTTCATAGCAATTTGAGCAGCTTAAAGCACCAAGAACATGATCTCAGGGCTTTACAGTGCCTGCACACCAACCCTGTGAATGTAGGTGAAAGTACAGCAGTCATCGTGTGCTCTGGGGCTTCCAAGAATTAGGAGGGTTTGAGCGGTTCTGCCCTTTTCCAGGGAAGGAAAGGGGAAATAAACGTGTAGGGTTTATACTTCACAGAATCATTAGGTTTTGATTTAGCACAGGTACTTAAGAAGGGAGTGCGTTTCGTTTTGCACTCAAAAGCACTTGCTGTAGAAAGTGTGTATTGTAGGGAACTTGTTGCAGTGGATGTGGGAGCTTTCATGTCTGGTTTAAGTAGTGAAGATAAGTGAGGACAGTTCTTGGGCCCGGGAACGTGATTCATGGGATGTAGTTCCTGGTCTAATGACCAATGGAGCTGCTGTAGGAGCTTCTGCCAGGACTGAAAACATCCATTGTGTCCAATGCTTTGCTGGGTGTAGTGCAAGTGATAAAGGTGGGAGCAGCAGGAGGGTAATGCTTTGTTCCACTTGCCGGCTTCAGAGCAGCATGGATGGAGCTGTTTCTGCTTCCCAGCTTTTGCTCAAGTGTTCAGGCTGGGCTGAAAGCTTGGAATTGGGTAAGGTTTTGGGTTGTGTTTTCTGTAACCATGCAGGGGCGGGGATTCTGAGGAACTGAATTGCTTCGATAGGGAGGAAAACTTGTTGAATTTGGGCAAGGAAAAACCCCAGCCCTTAAACATAAATACCTTCTGCTGCTGCACTTCCATGACGCAAGGTTTTATTCCAGTGATAAATTATTTCAGTGCTGTAATAAATAGGGCTTTCCAACTTCCTTCTGTGGTATTACTTCCTATTTGCCATTCCTTAAGCTGTAGCTCAGACTATTCATTAATTAATAGTTGTTTCCTGTTATGTTGAATGGGACATTTTCAGATCTGATTCTAAATGGAATCTGGAGTGAGAAGCTCTTGAGGAATTTGGGGGTAAAAGGATAAGGAATGTTCTGCTAGACCCAGGCTGCTTTTTCCTATGAATTTCTAGTTCAAATGAGGAAAGGAATTCTTTCCCTGGGAAGTGGAGGACTTCTGAACTACTAACCCCAGCATGTTCTTTTCTCTCACTAATGTGCCATCAAGCTTGCTTTTCTAGCACTCTAAAGTGCACTTCCCATCTACAGTTGTTACAGGAAGTTGCCAGCGCATCAGTTGAAGAGGGGTCTGGAATTCAGGAGCTCTGCCTTCCATCATCAGAGCAGCCTGGTTCACTGCCTAACCCCAACATCTGCATTAGCAGTGCATCTCATTTCACCTGTGCAGTAGGAATCATTACTCTGCCCTATTTAAGTGACTGTTTGGCTTCCTTCCTGGCTCTTCTGGGTTATCAGCAACACCTCCATCCACACATGCAACCACCCTGATTTCATGCAGTATTCCTTATCCTCCTCAAGGCATCTCCAGGTTCATTCTTCTCAACTTCCATCTGCCTGTTGCTTCACTTCTGGCACTTCCGCCTCCTCTTCAAGACCCTGCCTCCTACAGCTTGTTTGGCGTTCTAAAGCAGAGGCTTTGTGAATTTGGGAAAGGAGGAGAGAGGGAAGGGGAAGTTGTACAAAGGCATCACACGATTTCATGGAAATGCTCTGTAAACATCCCTCACTGTTGCTTCTGTTGGTTCAGAACTAAAATTGGGGCCAAACGCAAGTTCTGCAGCAGCCCTACTATAGCATTCAACCCTATTGTAGGGCAAGAAGAAACCCCTTTACTCCTCCCAAGCACCTTTTGACTACCAGTGGAGCAGTAGCAAGCAGTGGAGCTTGGTAGCTCGCATTGGTGGGTGTATGTATGCAGTAGGGCTCAGCACTGCTAGCGTGACCTTTCTGTGGCAGTTTGTCATAAATGGCTTTTGGTTTATGGGATGAGGGTCACATTGCACTTCTGAAAATGCCATTAAAAATTAGGGTTCTCTATCGAATTCATTTGTGCCTGGAGGTTGTGGTTGGTTTGGTCTTTTTACAATGAAACCCCCAAGCCTCAAAATTGGATTTTTAATGATAGTGCTTTTTCTGTGCCCTCTTTCAACCTCTTTCCAATATGGGAAACAGGGTGAAAATGAAGATTTCTTCAAAACTTAAACAGTCTCCTTTTAAATCCAATGAAACAGAAGTAATGCCAGCTCTAAAAGGAAGTGCACGTTTTCAGCTGGTGTAAAAGGAGCTCAGCCTATCCCAGTGTGTTTTCCCTCAACAATTAGTTCTTCAGTCTCTAAAGTAGGTTAACAAATAAGAGTTTAATAATCCTGTAGTGTCTCTGCCTTTCTTTGTGCCTTGGTAATTGTTCTGCCTACCATAAAGGTTCAGTGCACTGTGCACCCATCACTTTTCTGCCCGGTTACACAGATAACTCTGCTGTCAGTCTTGAACTGGAGCTCTGGTTTAGGCAGTGCTCTGGAAGAGGGTTTTGCCATTTTCATAATGGTTCAAAACCTCACTGAACCAAAGCCAGCCATTCATATTATCATCGAATCATTCGTAACTGAGATGTACAAACCTGGGGGAAGACTTGCATCCGTTTTATAGATTGAGCTGAGGTTGGGATGTGTATGTCTTATGGCAATGTAAATAGAGCAGTGATTGGACATCCTGAGTTACTCTTCCCTGTTCCTCTGAAAGGACCTGGTGCTCCTCACACATGCAGGGTAGTCCTTGAGTGTAGTCTTCTACCATTTCTTTATGCAAAACATTTCTAAGCAGAAATGCAGCTACTTTAGAGGTAGAAAAGGAAAAGCTAATGCAACAGATGAAAGACTTGTGCTATGATACATGGCTACTTTCTTTATTCAGAGATGGAAGTAACCAAAACCAGATCAATTTTAAAGATAAAAGATGGGATTTTTGGGAAGTCACAGCTCGGGGTTCTTGTATTGATGTCTTTAAAGTGGAAGTGATGTACTGGAACACATCTGATGAGCTGGTGCTGAGCAGGAGGCTGCGCTCACCCTGGGTGTGATGGCCAGGCTCATAGAGTTAATGGCATTATGCTGCTGGTGTCGTGAGCGCTTTGGTTTTGGCTCATAAGCCACCTACAGTTCCACTTCAGGGACAATAAAGGGCAACCCCCAAGCTTGTGCAGGAGCTGCTGGTAGGCATCAGCCATGAGATGTAGCCTGGCATTTGATTAAAATGGAATCAAAGAAATGTTGGGGGGTTTCTCCTGCAAATAATAGAGTGTCATAATCCTCTTGTGGAGGATTATGTTGTGTTATGTTATCTTGTGTTGCTTTTCTTTCTAGGTAGGTATGGAGCTTCTGGGCAGCAAAAGCTGGGGTTTCACAAGTGCTCCATGTGCTCCCTCCTGTAGAGCTGTAACTCGAGTATGTTTTGTGTCTGCTAACACAATAGTAGCTACAGGGGTGGAGGAGGACTTGGATGAGTAACATGGAGTTTTCCTTCAGCAGCCTGAGATGTGAAGGTCTTTACTTCCTTATGGGAAGAAGAGGCCTCCACCAACACGTCAACCTCAGTGTGCTGCTGCTCCAGGGAAGCATATTCTGTGGCTGTTATTTTCTGGGTAACAGCCAAATCAGTTGTTGTCCCTCCCCACACACACTTCCATTTATCAGGGAAGTCTTCAGTCTTTTGTATGTCACAAAAACCGTTCAAACCCAGGCTTGAGCAATTGAAATTCAATTTAGTTCAATCAGAGCAATTCAATTGACACAGCTGAGATCTGTGATCTGAACAAAAGGGTTTGCTTTAATTGCGTAGGAATATATAAAGGATGATGTGATTGTCTTGTTCCCAGCCCTCCAGATAGATGTAATGCCTTTTAAAGCTTACTGCTTACACCCCAGTTTGCTACTTGAGGTTTATGTGGTGCTTCAGCTTTACATCAACTTGCAGGTGGAAATAGTCCCCTGGAAAACAGTGTTGGGGGCTTTCAGAGAGCGCAGCTACCTCTGTTAAGTGGCTCAGCCATCCATTCTGTCTTGAGACATAAGTCTTGTAGTACCCGCTTGCAGGTGGTGAATCATTTGTGGTTGTGATTTGCAGTTCAACTCTAGTGATGTTTGAGTCAAAACCTGAGCTTTATCTCGGAGCAGAAGTGGTTATGATGTCTGATTTGCTTAATCTGTTTACACTGCTCAGTCTACAACAGGCAGCGGGGTGCGAAGCCAATGTGAACATGTCCATTCCCAAACAGGAGAACCAAGACTCTCCTCACTAGAAGCAAGACGTTTCCTTCATCGCTTTGCTTCTGCCATCATCAGTCATGCTCCTGGACTCCTGGTTTCCCATGGCATCTGTGGCTGGTTGCCCTTGCTTCTTATTTCCTCTTCCTATATGTGTCCTGACCATGTCATGTTTGGTTTTGTGTTCATACTCAGACCACAGTCATCATCTTGCTTCCCCTGTCCCTCGCTTTGCATAAGCACGAAGCTCGTGGTCACAGCAGCAGTTCTGGTGTTACTTAGTTCTGTTTTCAGTCACAGTTTAACATCTTACTTTGGCTTTCTGAAAGTGTCTGTGTAAATGAGGCAGCAGCTTCTGCTTCATGCACTTAAACTGGAGATGCTCTTCCCGTGCCAGACTTCGGTTTCTTGGTCACAGCAGATGAAACAGCCTCATTGCTTATCATGCCAATTCACGTTGGGCATCATCGCTGAAATCAGATTTTCTCCAGTTCTGAGTTGTCTAATTCCATAATTCCTTCTACATGAAATCTTCACTGGTGGGGTCCTCAGCCTCTGCATGCGGAGAAGTTCCGCAGTATCTCACCACTTGATCGATCACTTCTTCCACTGTTGTTTTCTAACTTGACAGACCTCATCATGCTTCCACCCAGTGACAGTACAGGAAGGTGGTTTGATGCTTCACCCCTTGTGCTCTGCTCTCTTGCTTTCACCAGGAAGTTACTTCCCTTTATCTCAGATCCCTCACTGCTTTCTCAATACAGTGCCCCAGCCTCCAGTGTCTGCCTGTTGCATTTAAACCCAGTACTTCCATACAAGGAGGAGTACCCCCTAAGCAACCCTTAACTTTGTTATGACGAGCGCAGAAGTCATCGGGGTTATTTGCTGAAGAGCTCTCAGGACTGTCAGTCCAATATTGCTGTTCCTTTGGCCTCGCTACCTGTCTTCTGTTGCCTCCTACACTTCTCTTTTGCACACATGGTGGAAGTTCTGTTGCATGTTGATCCTACCCCTGGACGTGGCATGAGTCAGTAGCTAGGCTTTGCAGACGTTATAGTACCAGAATAAATAGTGATAGAACACTGAATAATCAAGCCGTGACTCATAAGGCCATCTAGTCCCTGGTTCCTTTCAGGGCAGCGTCAGCGACACTTAACTTTCTTCCTAGCTGATGTTTATGTGCTGAGCTCAGAGGTAAGCAACGGTGAAATTCCAGCTCCCCAGTAATCTGCTCCAGTACCTTGCTAGTCATCGTATCTAACCCGAATCCTCCTTGCTGAAGTGTGAGCCCATTTCTTCTTGTACAGGCTGTGACCAGGAAGAAAGGTATTTCCCTTTTATGTTTCTATTTATTTGTTATTACTATTGAAACACTTGAAATAAGGTACTTGTGGGCTTTGTGGTCGCTTTGCCAGGCCAGCCTGCTCGTTCTTCAACCCTTTCTTAATGGCTTTCTCGGGATAGTCTGTTGGATACACCTCTTCCTTAAGGCCCAGCATTCCGAACCTGGATGCTGTGCTCCATCTGAGACCTGCATTCTGTTTTGTCTTTGATCCCCATGAAGTGCAGTGCTGCTGTCACGGTAAACACTGTTGACCCATGGTCACCTTCTCATTCCTCCAACAACCAGGAGATCATTTTCTGGGGGGTTATTTAACTCATTCTTTCCCTCTGGTATTTATATGATTGAGGTGGCAGCAATAAGAAGTAACAGCAGCTTTTTCCCTTCCATGAGGGTCCTGGTCTGGATGGTCAATGTGTCAATGAGAAACTCTTCCTAGAGGGAAGTGAGATCCACACGAGGAAGTTGTGTGGCTTCGAGCAGAAACAACTGGAAAAGATGCTGAGGCTTTTCAGTATGCCCTGGGGGGTATAAGCCATCTAATGTTTTCATGGTGGTTTCCTGCGTCCTTGCAGTCACAGTTAGAAGAGACAGCACTGCTCCTTGGATATTTATCCCTTTATGCATATAAAGGCAGGAATTTTACCCCTATTCAGCCTTCAATCTCATGAAGTGCTGATGTACGTGAAGAGATCCATTCCAAAGCGAATCTTGGCTGTCCTTCTGTGGACTTGTGCTTTGCTAACAAGAGCAACTACATTTTTACTAACTCTTCAGATCTGTTTCATCCCCGTGTCCCAAAGCAAAGGATTCAGCTTTCACTGCTGGCTCTTGAACCTTGGAGCAGCATAAAGAAGCGCAAGTGTACGGGGTGGTACTTCCAGGAGTAAGTTGATGGCCTGAGTGGATGAAACGCATGCTTCCCATCCTCAGGCTCTGAGTGCTGCGATGGGTGAGGAGCAAACTCTGCCAGAGGTGGACACAACAGAACCTTACAGAGGATTTTAGGCTGAAAAAACATGCTGGAGGGGGCAGAAAAGGTCTGGGTAGAAAAGGAGAGGAAGGATTTCTTGTTAATCTCTATCTCTATGGAGCGCAGTACTGCTGTTCCTGGAAAATAACATGTTATTTTCTTTTAAACATGAAGAAAGCAAAATCTAGGACCAAGTGGTGGATCTTAAATACTTTCTATACCAAGAGAAAGGATTTGTCATCTGCTAAGCATGAAAAGACTCCACTTCAAAAAGAACCAGCCTGGCTAGGCCCTATATGTTTGTTTTTCTTGATATGGGTCGTGTAGTCCCATTTCTGTTAAAGCAACATTTACATTGGGGTAAATGGAAGAGCTTTTGCTTTACAGAAACACGATTACAAAAGCAGTGATTTAATCAGATGCACTTCACCGAATACTCCCAGTTCAGCCTCTTGTGTGCTGGGGTTCAGCGCTGTGCAAACAGGAGAAGGAACTCTTTGCTTCCCAAGCAGCGAATCAGCTGCTCGGTCAGATAGGCAAAACACCCTGTTGAGCACACACACAATACCATTAGAGACACGGAGTCCTCGTAATTTAGCTTTCTTTTGTAGTGCCATAGGTTGCGGGGTCAGGCTTTTTGGGTAGGAGCTGTACAAAGTGCCTCAGTGCCCTGTGTGTCTTCTGAATGGAGCTCAAAGCATGGATTTCATGCCAAAACGTGTGCTTGGAGATGGGCTCGGAAGTGTTCCGCTGCTCATGTGCTGCATTATTCCTTTTGAAAGTTCCCAGAGCTTGAGACACGTTGTGTGTATTTAAAAGCCCCATGAGGGGAGGAATAAAATACATTCTTCTTTCCTCCGTGCTTCATGAATAGCTTCTTTCTTGAAACCACAAAATGATAAAACTGCGTTTATTTTCTTAGGTCTGTTTCTATTGGGTTTAGAGTAATCTTTAAAATATACTCTTTCTGTCATTGTTCCTTAAATATTTGCTTTCCCAGCTCAGCCTCGGGACTGGAAAGCCATAGGAAATGGATGTTTGTGGTTTAATAACCTTTTAACTGCTTCTGGTAGCTGAGAGTTCTCAAAATCACTGCAGCAGAGGCTCCACAAGAAGAGTTGCGTTTCCAGGTCTTGTTTCTGTGTGGAGGAATTCTGGGGCCACCCTTTGGTGTCTTCAAGGCCATTCCCCAGGTCTGGCATTGGCAACTCTTCAATTTGTGTGAAAACAGGAGAAATAAATCACTTGTGGGGTATCTTCCTGCAGGCATCAGAAAATAGGAATGCCAGCTGCCATAAATGAGTGGAGCTGCAAGGCTAGGTGAGCATTTAGGTAGACTTGCAGGATCAGAATATGAATATATAGACCCACATCTCTGCATAAGGTTTACTGAAGGTAAGTTCTAGAGCATGGAAAAGCGTTAGAGCACTTACATTAGTACAATGATGCAAACAAGTCACCTTTGGGTTTTTATTCTGTGGGGTGAAACGGGTTCTGCTCCATTGTTTCCTGGCCAGGGTTGAGTACTGAAGGTGGCTTTTTGCTTCTTTAAACTGAAGACAGTGGCTCCCCAACTTCTGGCTTTCAGACACCAGCAACATACCTTCCCCTTGAGTTCATCTTCAGCTTGTTCCAGCTTTCCTTCTGTAAATACAGCATCTGTGAACGCGAGGGAAGCGCAGGTGGGACTTGGAGCTGGGGCTGGGAAAGGGATTTCAGCAAAGGGGGATGCTGCTTGGATATGGTTTTAATCTGTTTTTCTACAAAGAGCTGGGTATTTTGGCAGGTGCCATCGCTTCAGCAGAGACCAGAAACCATCTGAGGGTTTCAGGGTGAGAATTGGAATGAGTTCTGCCAAAGGCAAGTGGAACAGAGGGAGCAGGGTCCATAGCCTTGGTACCACTGTGACCAGAATTGGACCATGTCATGTTCAGGTGCAGCAGGCTCATGAGTGGAGGTCATTGAGCATAACAATGTACTGCAAAGCCGTCAGAAACAGGTTTGAGTGAACCAGGCCACCCCGTTCAGAGCATCCAACAGTGAGCAGCAGAGTAGAAGCCAGTTGCTTGTCAGGTGAAGCTTGTTTGGGGTTAAATACCCCTCTAATGCCCTGTGAAGCTTTGTTTTGGATGTGATGAGCATACCTGGTTCTTATTTGTTCATAAATAGCAGTGAATACATTTTAGCCTTTGTTTCAAGGTAGAAGAATGAACATTGAATGTGCATCTAGACCACAGCCTGTCTGTCGAGCAGCAGCTATCAAGTGCCGCAGTGTTCTTAACCTTCCTATTTATTCTTGCTTCAAGCTAAGTGATAGTGCCTTCAAACTGTCAGCGTGGCTGTAACGGCACTGAAATGAGCCCATTGCCTATTGTACATAGTCAAACACTCAAAACCCAGCAACAAAATGGTCTTCTCTGTGTATGGAGCCCTCCAAGTGCCTGGTGAATGTCAATTAAAGTGCTTTTAACTGGTTGCCCAACCAAAGATGTGTTGTAGCAGCCCTTCCTTAGCATGAATGTTTTCCTGGCCATATCCACTGCAGCATCCAGGGTCTTATCGGCTGCTTCAGGCTCTGGAATTCTTCATCTCTGGAGTTCCAGAAGCAGCCTTTGTTAATCTTCCATGCATTTAGTAAATGTGTTTTCCAAAGCAGATTTTCCTCTGTCTTTTGCCTAGAGCCCAGTGTAAGTTTTGCTACACTTGATCTGGAGAAGTGGAAGTAGTTAATGAGGTAAAATCCTTTGTGTGCTCAGGTTTGGAGCAGGAGGGATTCATATTCTCTACAATTTGCATGAAGAAAGGGTGTTTCTGGCTGTCTTTAATGTTATTTTATGTATTTTCCAAAGGCTTTTGTATTGAGATTCCTTTCTAGCAGTGCCCCAGGGTTCGCAGACGTGTTGTTCCTCAGTACCAATAACTGCCTTGGCTGTGCTGTAATGGTATTGTAGCAAATCCAAAAGGAGTCTTATTTAGAATCCCCTTCTACAAAGTTCACTCTGATCTTTGGCAGACAGTGGATGCAAAGGATCCGAGAGAGACAGGAGTGCCTCGCCATAGCTCTCCAGCAGGAGCAAAGAGAGTGACTGAGCAATCCATACGGAACACGAAGAGCTCTCCACCTGTGAGTCGATGCCCTCGTGTCCCCAGAAGAGGTTACCAGTGTAGATCAGGCACACGGAAGACCAAAGGAGGCATTCATCAGCTCCTGGCTTTCTCAACAAGCAGTGAAACGCTGGGGAACCAAGGAATGCTGCTGATCCAGTCAGTCTTAATGTGCATCTCATTGGGGAAATGGGGTGTCAGTCAGTACCTTGCCAAGCAGGTTTAATGGGGTGGAGATTCTGGGAGAACTGGTGGGACTGGAAGTAAGCAGCACTCTTCTAATATGAAAATGGAGTCAGGCTCCTGAGTAAAAAGTGCTGATTTGCCTAATTTCCCTTCAGGTGTTCTAATATACGCAGGGGTCCAAAGGTAATTCTGTGACTGTTTAATAGCTTTTAGGTGGTTGCGATGCAGACCTTGCGGCCGGGGTGGGGGTGTTGGGGAACAACGGCAACTCAGGGCTGAGAAATCAGGTAAGTAGGAAACTTGTGAGGGGGATTTTAGTTCCGACTGAAATCTCTTTGTGGTTTCTGTTATTTCTCATTTTATTCCTTTATGATCTGTTATTTCTATGGATGATTCTCAAAAAGCTGCTGTTCCCGCATAGAAGATGGGGGGAAGTGGTTTGTAATGTCAGTATTTAAACACGTATTTTCCATGATGCCTAAAAACCAGGATGGAAAAGAAATCCTCTTTATCTCTTCCAAACTCTGGCTTGGATCACTTCATCTGATGGGAGACTGTGGCTATCCCAGAGCTGAGGGGCTGCCGGCTTTGGAAGCCTTTGCTTGAAAAGACATGGATTTAACGTCTCAGCCACCGTGGCTTCTCCCCAGGTATTTGAGTTAATGAACAGAAATAGAAACGAGCTCATTTAAAGCCACCTGTAGTAAAGCAATTTCCTCTGCAGAGCAGATTTTGCTGCCGTCTCTCTCTGGTTCTGACTGCGTACCCCGCGGGACCCTAAACCTCAGCGTGCAGGGTAAGATCTCAGCAGGCAGGAGTTTATCTTTCCATTTAAACAGCGTGTAGCTGGGTACAGTGCTTGTGTTTTCAGGGTATGGAAAGTGAGTTTGCAGCCTGGGGGGGGAAACCCCAAAAGCCTTTCTGTAATCTTTCTCCCAAATGAATCCATTTGGAGGATTTTCTTCGAGCAGACTTCCCCTGCGTGCATCTCTTCTAAGGGCTGTTTGTGTTACCCAAAGACTTCCGGGTATTTAAGATCCTCATTCCTGATGGTACCATGTGTAACAAACTTCTGTTCAGGAGTTCCCAGAGCGTATCCATGTCTGATGCCCAGCTCAGGGTCTCAGTATTTGCAAGGAAGTATTTTGCATTTCAGCTGCTGGTGGGAGCAGAGGATCTGTAGTCGAGAGATCCCTCATAGAATCATAGAACAGTTAGGGTTGGAAAGGACCTTAAGATCATTTAGCTCCAACCCCCCTGCCATGGGCAGGGACACCTCCCACTATGGTCAAGGTGTTTTAAGTAATGATGTAACCATAACTGAGCAATCCCTGTGATGCTTCTTGGTTTATTCCCTAGATTTCCTTCATATGACCCCCCATCCCAAAGTAGAGATGGGCCCTAGCAAATAGGAGAACACACCTGCACTGATTTCCTTGCATGCATGAGTTCCAGCTGACATAGATCTAGACCTGGCCACCCTGAGAAAGGGGTTGATGGAGAGCAACGTGCTTCCTTTAGCGTTTTCTAATTGAGAGGGTTCATGCAGCAGATGCCAGTTTGGGGACCAGCCTGGAAGTGCTGCAGGTCTGCAATAAGGGAAGCTGAGGATGTCTAGAATGACTTTGCTCTGTGGCAGAGCTTGTTTTGTGGCTTATATGCTGTCACTGCTGCATCCTCTGCAGCTGCAAGTCCATCCCTAGCCAGTTTGCTATTGACAGATAAATCACTAGGGCTTCTCTAATGGAGCTGGCACCACTGACCGGAAGGGTTTGTTCTCCCCTTGGGGTACTTCTGTCTGAGTAATGCACAGCAATGATAATGGGGGGAGATTTGGGCATTATTTTAGTGTTTTCTCAGTGAGGTTTCTGAATGGCACAAAACTCACTCGTGGGATTTGTATCCCAGGGTCCTCGAAGTTGGAAGGGACCTCTTGAGATTGACTAAGCCAACCCACTGCTGAAGCAGGGTCAGCTACAGCAGGAATGTGTCAAGTCAGGTCTGGAGACTGCACCTCCTCTCTGCCCACCTTCACAGGGAAGAGCTTCTGCCCAAGAGCTCATCGCAGTCTCCCCTCTGGCAGTTAAAGCCATTCCCCTCTCCTGTCCCTGCAGGCCCTTGGCCAAAGCCCCTCTCCAGGTTTCCTGGAGCCCCTTTAGGCACTGGAGCTGCTCTAAGGTCTCCCCAGTACCTTCTCTAGGCTGAAGCAGCCCTGCTGGGTTCTGGCTATTTCTCTGTCCTTGTTTCCATCACACTTCATGGAACCTCTGCTCCATTCTTCCACCTTTTCCCTCTGGTTTGGCCAAAGCAGGCTCTCCAGGGGTGTATTTTGCACTGTTGTTCCTTCGGTGTAGGTTGGCCGGGAGCTGAGCAGCAGCTGTGTTAGGAGCAGTCACCAGCAGAGCCAAGAAGCAGGGAGAGAGGGAAAATGAATTGTCCCGGTTATGTAGAGCATGGCAGTGGGTCTGGCAGAGGGGCAGCAGTGTCGGGGGTCCCCAGCTGCCTGTGAGCTCCCTCTGTGTCCCACTAAAGCTCTTCCCAAAGAGCTTCTAAATACCAATTGTTTCCTACCAAGTTCTCCTGTTGATCAGCACGGACCACTCAGAGCACCAGCGAGAAAGCAAGCAAGACATTCCCAGTGTAGGCAAATCGTTAGGCTTGAGGCCTGAACAGATTTCCTGGAACTTAATGCCATCTCTGTGTTCCTGTTATCTCGGATTCCCAATTTAGATCTGAGCTCTCGAAGGGGTTCATTTGAACATACTCTTTACGAGCACTTGAAAAATGTCAGGCATATGTTTGTCAGATTTAGAGCTGCTTTAAGCACAATTTATGCATGCGTTTAAGCGTAGTAGTTAAGTGATTTCATGAACTGTATCAATAAGTTTATCATAATATAATTGCACTGATACTAGCGAGTTTTGTGAATGAACTGTGTTTGTTTCCAAACAATCGGAGTTCGTTGCGTTGCTACAAAATCTGTGTGGAGACAAACCCTTCCTTCTGGGGTAATACAGGATTGCAAAGGTGGGATGGGCTCTTGGAGAGGAGTCATAGGGTTATTTCCATTGAACACGAGGAAATCAAGGAGCTGGAACAGGATGCTTCTGTACAAAGGGGGTGTAGGTTTGGGTTTGGGGGGTTTCTGGTTGGTTGGGTTGGGTTTCTGTTGGAGGGAATTGGGGGCTATAGATTCCAAGGAAAGCACGTGCTTGGCAGCAATCTAGAGGTTGGTTCAAGTGTCCTGTAGTCAAAAGTACAAAGTCAGAGTAATGCATAGAATGAGTCTTGTTGAGGAGGCTTTGGGTGGTGACTGGGGAAGGGCATCTTTTGGTGGGTGCTGTGCTGAGCTGGCAGAAGAGAGAACATGGCAATTTCTTTGCTGGGCTCATGGTTTTCCAGCAGCTGAACATTTAGCATGAAGCCATGGAGAGAGACACATGGATCCACAGGATCCCACTTTGGTTTGGGTTGGAAGGGACCTTAAAGCCCATTCAGCTCCAGCCCCTGCCACGGGCAGGGACACCTTCCATAGAGCAGTTGCTCCAAGCCCCTATGTCCAACCTGGCCTTGAGCACTGC
>JANRGW010017448.1:0-17082 GCA_024733675.1 Psilopsiagon aymara | reverse complement strand
CCACCCTTACAGTAAAGAATTTCTTCCTCATATCCAATCTAAACTTCCCCTCTTTAAGTTTGAACCCATTACCCTTTGTCCTATCACTGCAGTCCCTAATGAAGAGTCCCTCCCCAGCATCCCTATAGCCCCCTTCAGATCGACCTTGGTGGGTCTGTGAGGAGTTGCAAGTGCCTGGAGGGTGCTAAATGATGGTAAAGCATTCTTCCCCTGAGGTGCCCAGTGCCCTGACGTGCCAAGCAATGCACTCTCTGGCTGAAATGACTCAGCACGGAGCTGGTTGCACAGTCCAAAATGCCTGCCCTCCTACATCTTTTGGGGAGATGTGTGCTCATGGGTGTTGTAGAGGCGTAGGGTGGGTTAAGGATCACAGCTGCACGATCTTCTGGTATTTGCAACCCGTTTTTCACAAATGCAAAACTTCCCTCTCTGTTCTGGTCTTACACATTTGTATGTTCTGTCAGAACCTCTACTTGCTGCTGCTTTTGGGTCCCTTCATGCATATATGTCTGATTTGTAATATCCCTTTGTTTGAATTGTAAGCCCTTCAGAGCAGCAATCATGTCTCCATCTGTGCCTTGACAAGGGACTTACGTGATAGGTTGGCTTAAAACCACCCATCTGTAACTGAGCTATCCTTGGCTTTTGCAAGGACTGAACTTAATGAAGGGAAGTTTTCTTTTAGCTGCACAACAATCTGATCCCTTTGCCAGCTTTTCTTCGGTAAAAAAGTCATTCCCAGGAGTGATGTGAATTCCAAGTCTGCTGGTATCAGGTATTTTAATGATTGGTTCATTATTTCGAAATTATTAAAGAAGCAATTTAATAAGTATTGAATAAGTATTAAATACATTTGGGAGAGATTAGCTTGATCTTTTATTTCTCATCCTTCCAGGTGCTACAGGTACACACATTTGCACGTACATATGCAGATGAGAGAAACTCATCCCTCATTACATGAACATATATATATATACACACGAAGGAAGACCTTCTCATTAATTTTCTTGGACAATGGAGCAGGGACTGTAAGCAAAAGAAATACTGTGAGGCTGACAGTAAAAATCACTAGAATGGGCAAGTCTTTAACTGAAATAGCTCTCTGTGGCCATCCTGGCTGGGCTCTGAAGTAAGTCCTTCCACATACTTTGCCTCTCCCCCATCCTTCTTTATGCTGTGATCAGAAGTCTACCTTCATGGAACATGAGTCCATCAGGTTTCAGTAGTCTCCTGGCAAGCCAAGCATGAAACAGGGAGCTGCCGCTCCGTGCTCATGTGTACACTTGCCGTCTTCTGGGAAGCAATGATGAGAGGCTCAGGGCTGACTGAGTTGCTGTGAGAAATTAAGCATGTGGTCATCATCAAGTACCAGACCGTGTCTACCTGTATTATGTTCAGAGCACAGAACCCACAGTTGTAATTTTTAACTGAAATACTTGGCTTGGAGGCAAAGCCAGTGTTTGCCATGATCATCCTGACTTCTGAATTACCAAGGCTCCAACCAACATGCTTTGCACTGTCTCCCCACAGGCAACCCAAATTAGCCCTTCATTTGATGCCTGTGCCATTTTTCTTCTTGACTTACATGTTGTAACAGTCACAGTCCCCGTTCTGGGAGGAAGATAAGCAGGGAAAATCCTTTACGCGTTAATGGGATTCGATGGAGTGTGAGCTCAGGTCCCCCAGTGCCGCCAAGGGACGGAGTGAAATTTGCTTGTTCGTTTTGTGAGCTGGGGATCATTTCCATAGCAGCACTGTGATTATAACACTGCCACAGGTGGCCGTGAGTTGTGAGGAAGAAGTTGTTCATCTGCATGACAGATCAGTGTCTTCTGGAATCTGAATATTAACTGAAAATGCAGGGTCAGAGGGCGGCTGACACTTGACTTTCCTCTTTCCTCTATCCACGGCTTTAATCATGCTACATCTTTCTTTGTGCCTGGTGCTTGAGAGGGTACCCCAGCGTCATGGACTGTTTCCTAGTCAAGAGGTATAAAGCTACTGGCTTAAACATCTGAGGCCCAAGCTTTAGCAGGGGGTAGGGGTTTGAAGGGAGAGGGGGGACCGTTCGCTTCATGGTTTTCACATTTCCCACATAACCCAAAGCAGACTAAACAAAATCAGTGTGAAATCTCATGGCTTGATGCTGCTATGGTTGTATTTTTTAAGCTGCCATCCATTCATTTATACTTATGTTTATTTCCTGGATTTACAGCTTTTTTCAGTCTTTTCTTGGGGGGGGGGGGGGGGGAGGTTAAAACCTTTTCAAAGGGGATTGCAGTGAGCAGTGGCCTCTGATTAAAGCCCAGTGTTTTTCCTTGATGCCGCTCCTCTGCAGTAGTGTCACACATGGTAGCATTTAGGAGCCCTTCACAGCTGAGGTGTTTCAAACACTAATGAATGGAAGTTTGGTCATATAACGCAGGCGAGCTTTAAGGCATGCTTTGCTGAATGGTGTACTGTAGTGGCCTGGGAAAGGAAGAGAGTTATAAATTGTGTCAGTTAGCCACCCAGACAAAATGAAGCCATGTGGAAAATCAAATCTATTAAAGTATGAAGACTGTTATAAGCTGTTTTAAGCTGGTCATTCTTCAAAGGTCTCAGTTGGCTGAGGGGGGAAATTCCTCTTCTTCCTAGATCTTTTTCACGTGCTGTCTTAGGCGATGATGTGCAGCCTTTGATAAAAAACAACTTCTCACTGACAGCCCCTTTCATTAGAAATGTTTATTGCCCCCAGTTTACCACCCATGTCCTGAAAGGTACTGCACATTTGTTAAATAAGCAGTGTAAGAGCATCGCATTTGGTCAGGCCTGCTGAAGGCAAACATGAAGGCAGCACTAGGGTGGAGGAGAACAGCCTACAAGGAGGAGAAGGCTTCCCAGAGCCTTAGCTTACCCACTCAAAATGCTTTCCATTTTCTAGCTGTTGATGTCTTCTGGCCATAAGAGGACCTTGACAGAGCATGGCACAGATTGCTTTTCCTTGGCACCCCCTGGTGTAGGTGGAAAGCCTGGTAGGGAAAAGTGGGGGGTATCAGAGAGTAGGGGACCTACACCTCCTTCCCAAGGTGGCTTCTTGAGATGTCAGAGCAGCTGTAAAGGGCATTTTGTTAGCTCAGGAGGTAGTTGTCAGCAGAATAAGACCCACAGTTGCCACAGCATTAATTTTTCCTGTTTGTGTATTCTAGGAAGAGACTGAAGAAACGTCCTCACAAGAGTCTGCAGAGGAAGACTAGGAGACCGCACCATGCAATTTCTACCTCATCAGCAGTTGGGTCTTTTGAAGGGAGAAGACACTGCCTTGACCACTTATTTTCTATTGCCATGGTCTTTCCACTTTTGCCTGGGGGGGGCGGGGAATCGCATAACCTTAAAAAGGATTTGACTAATCATCTTTTTTGTAATCCCTTCACAGTCCCAGGTTAGTGAAAAACTGCTGTAACACAAAGGGGACACAGATTAACGATGCAACTTTAAATTACTGTTTTCTTTTCTCTTAACCTACTAATAGTTCATTTGAGCTGCTAAGTAATGGTGAGTGGGTCAAAAATTGCTCCGAATCAGGTTTATGTCATTCACTGCACTGCATATAAACAATTAACTTGTAACATAGTCATTATAATGGGCATTGAAATAAGAAAGGCTGTGTGTGTAACACTAAAGCCTTGCAGCTCTTCCAGGAACCCACTCCGTACTTAGTGAACTCCCTGTTTTAGAACACCAAAGATAGGGAATAGATACTACTCTTTTTCTCTTGTAACCTTCTTGTAGACTTGTACTTGATTTTTTATTATTATTTTTTTTTTTAAGACTTACTGTTATTTCAGGAAAAAAAAATTGAAAGCTGATCTTTCACTTCAGCTGGTAAGCAGAAGAAAGAAATCAACACGAAAAAGGTACTTTCATTTTGCAAAAGGGAAGAAAGACAAAGATACGTTGTATAGTCATAGATACAAACATATCAGCAGAAGTAGTAGTAAACAAAATGGGCAGCCCTCATCTTCTGGACGAGGGGAAGCCAGAGTTGGCTTTCTGTAGATCCAGGCATTTTCTATGGAAACAAAAATGACTGACACCAAACACCTTATGCCATTAATGACTAAGTCTTTATTGAGAAAAGTGTTTTAAAACATACAGAAAGGTGCCTCAGAATTAACCATGAATTTATCCTAACAAAAAGAATCCAGATGGTTTGCTTAGTTTTGCCTAATTCCGCTCGCCCCGTACCAGTATTGCATCCCTCCTCAGTACTCATCAGTCCTGATGTAAGAACAAACACCACGTACCTCAGCTAAGCTCGTGCATTACTTTAAGCAATGTATTTTGACATAGGATGGTTTGCTGAGCACCTCGGTGCCAGTGACGTTTTCCCATCTTTGCATTCAAAGCAGCACTTTTAGCACCAGATGCAATATGACCCCACTATTCAGTGCTACCTCTGACTTTTACAAATAACTGAACAGACTGATAAATACATGCTGCTATACACATTCAATGCAGGAAATTTTTACTGGGTAGATAATCACGAGTATCTGCATTTTTCCCTTTATTTCTACTTCCACACTTAATTGCAGTTAAGGAAGCAATATCTTCATTGTGTTTTGGCATGACTTTGTGGTTTTCTTTCTCTTGGTTTGTTTTTGGTTTGTTTTGTCGGGGTTTTTTTTTTAATGTACTTACCCTTTTCTCTGCTAGACTTCTGTGTAATGTACTGTTAACTTGAATATATTTTTGTACTGAATTGCTGATAGGTTTGTGAGGATAATTTTCTTCAATGACACTACATGACATAGAAAAAAATTTAGCTGTAATGTTTAAATATTACTGTCCGAGTTTGTACCTCAAATGAATTGTTTAAAGGAATGGACTAATCGATTGACAAAGACCTACCTCCAGACTTTAAATGGAATGAACTCGTTACTTTCAGCATTAGTTTTGAGACGTTTGAAACAGTTAGGACTGCAGCTCATCCCTGATTGAAAACTATTTTTGTAAAATAACTTGTGGGAAATGAACACGTTTTAAATTACTTTCGTATTAAAAAAAGAAAAAAAAAAAGAACAAAAAAAAAAAAGAAAACCTTCAAAGAAACTTGAAGCTTTGTAGGTGGGAAGCAACAAGCTCAGCTTTTGCATAATGCAATCACAAATATGTGTTTAAAAAGAAAAGAAATTAGTAGATTGTAAGAAAATACTTGACAAGTATTTTCATGTATTTTACACAAATGTGATTTTGTAATATGTTTCAGCCAGATTTATTTTAAATGCTTCTTATGTAGAGGTTTTTTTATTCTTCTCTCTCTCACTTTTGCTGTTCTTTCTCTTTCTCTCCTCCTATTTTGCTTTCTCTAGTCCTGTTTTATTTCTCTTCTTCCTCTCTTTCCTAGTCCGTACTTTTCACCATTGTGTTAATAACTGGGCCAGGGGTAGTTTCTCAGGAAGGTGTCTGTTAGTATGGCTTTAGTACCGAGCCAAGTGCAGTTAAAGATAAGTACTTACTGGCTTCTTCCAAGAGGCAGTGTCAAGAAATACGGACCTCCTTGAAAGCCCACAGAGGGTTCAGTGGCGGAAATCGCTGAGAAAGAGCTGATCAGAGTATTACACCTAGACACGTTAATGCTGAGTGAAAGAGAAATAATCCTAGCTATACAGTAGCTCAAACAGGCCAAATCCAGTGTCACTTGAAGGTAGTAGACAGAGTTCTGCTGACTTCAAAGGGCATCAAATCAAGCCTTAAGCAAGTCCCATTTGGGGTTTGATTTTTGCATTCTTTAAACCCACAGTATTCAGTGGATGACACAGAAATAATGGCTGGGGGTGTGTCACACTTCAGCCTCTGAGAGACTTACCACTCTGATGAACTGAATCTTGTATTTTCTCTATATTGTAGTACAATCAAAACACATTACTACCTCTTAGGGCCTACTATACCTCATTTTTTCAGGCTGAAAAATTGCATGTGGCCACTGAATCAGTGAGAACATCATAAAATTTTTTATATATATAGTTTATTTTTGTGGGAGATAAATTTTATACGACTGTTCTTTGCTGTCAGTGGTCACTGCTAACTAAGACTGGACATTGAACTCTTTACCATTTCTGCAGGAGAGGTGTGTTTGCAGGAAAAAGAAACGCTTCAAGATGTTTAACTACAGTTTACTTTTTCTTTTAAGCGTCTTCTAACTTTACGCTTTGTTCTTCGTGTAGAGTTGCTGTCTATGATTGTACTTCGAATTGCTTGCTTGTTGAAAATGTTCCTTTAATGGATTATCACAGTCTGTTCAGCACAATAAACATAATAGCCTCTGTGATCCCCATGTTGTTTGATTCTTAGACTTTTTGTCACAGTTCCATGAAATGGGTAATAAAGTTTGGTCACAGTGACCAAATTTGTAAAAGCTTTGCATACAAGGAGTCTTCTTTTTCTGTCCCAGGACCGTAGGCATGTGCCTGAGAAGAAGTGCACTTGCTGTTAGGGGCCCCAGGGCTGGATGCTCGGCAGATGGACACATCCTATGACTCTCCCCTAAAGGTGAGGCACCCATTCCTGGCCTGGGACTCGCTGTGCCGAGCTAAGGGCTAAACCATGCACTCTGGATGCTGTAATCTTGCCCACCAGACAGGAAACACCATAGCAAGGGCCAAGCTGAAATGGGCTTTGTTGAGTGGCCTCAGACCTGCCTCTTGGGGATCCACCAAGATGTTATTCTATGATTCTATGAGCCGTCTCCTGTTTTTTAGGCAAGATCACAGTTTGCATCCAAGTTTGTGGAGTCTCCATTCTGCAGCCATTAGGTTAAAAAGAGCAGGTACTCAGAGCAGCAAAGACAGGGTTATGGTCTGGGGCACAAATTGAGGAGCTTGGGAAACTCTGCATTAAAAGCTCCCCCCCGCCAGACTGTCACAGGCAAGTTGGGCAGGGTTCTTCTGGCTTCTTCTCTTCATTTGCTCTTACATGGCCCTCCTGCCTGTTACAGAGTTTTAAAGATCGTGGTGCATGTCCATTGGTTCATATTTGCAACTCCACCTCTGTCACCTAAGGTGGTGGTTCAGATATTAATTCCTCAGAGGTTTAGGTTTACACATACTTTGTGTTCACTCATTTGCAAACTCTCCCCTTAATCTCCTTTGGCCTAGTAACCTCTGCTTTCCCGAGGGCTCCACAGCATGTTCGCTTTGGACTTGGTTACTTGTAAAATAACCAAAACACAATCACAAGAAAAGCATAAAGAAGTAACACCCATTCAGTCCTGAGTCAGACATGTGAGTAATTTTGTTCCTCACATTGTGGATCTTCCTTTCTCACCCTCCTTGTTCGTATTAAAGAATCATTCCACTTTTCAGACTTCCTGGTGGTCTTCTTCCCTGTAGCTGCCATCATTCGTCTCTTCCTGTTGCTTTATCTGATGTGATGCTCCAGCTGTAACCCACCCACCTAATGGATCAGCCAAGTAGCTGAACTTCTGCTACCCTCTGCTTAACTCCCCTCTACTTATTAGTCATTCCTCCAGCTTGCTGCACTCCCACTTCCCTTCTCGGGGCATCCTCCAATAAACTTCTGCACGCTTCATGCCACAGTGGGACTATTTGTGTGTATAAAACTAATCAGCTTCTGCAGGATGAAGGCCTGTGTTTGTCTAGCAGCCAAGAGTGCTTTATCCAAGACGCCTGTGGCAAGGGTCATATTAAGTTTCTGCTTTTGCTTTCCACTCCCATCACATCACATCCACACAGAGAGGGGGAATTGCTGAAAGCTGGCGCTGCCAGTGCCTCACACAGCAATTTAATTGTCCGTAGCTTTTTTGAAACCCAAACCATCTGCTCTGGTCATCATTACAGACAGGATCCAGCACAACGGCAACGTGGCTCTCTGATCACAAGAGGGGAGTCAGATTTGTCACACCTCAAACGTCACCTGAAACCTGAATGAAGGAATGTATCTCACCCTGGCACCTCTGCATACAGAGATGAAGAACTTCTGCTCAATTCATCTTTTTTTTTGTCTCCCACCATCTTCCTGATCACATTAATTGTCAAATGTACAAAAGTACTTTGTCATATAGCCTTCAGTACAAATAAAGTTCCAATTTCTATATGCCTTCTTGATTCAGAAATAATAGCAATTGAAACTTTATTGAACAGGGTGCCCAGAGGAGCTGTGGCTGCCCCATCCCTGGCAGTGTTCAAGGCCAGGCGGAATGGGGCTTGGAGCAACCTGGTCTAGCGGAAGGTGTCCCTGCCCATGGCAGGGGGCTTGGAACCAGATGAGCTTTGAGGTCCCTTCCAACCCAAATCATTGCCTCAACTTGCTCAGTCAGATGAATGTCTGACGCTGTGTGTTACATACGTTGTCTGAAAAATGCAGTCATCCTCGCTGCCTGGACATTCCATCCCTGGCACAGCCGGTGTGGGTTAATGCTCTGTTCCTGCCTGACTCCTGGACCCATGGGCTGTGTGCTAAACTAAGAGACACTAGTGATGGGGAAACCCTGATCCCTCTGCTAACCCACCTCACTCATGGGTACTTGAGGAGCAAAGCTGCCCCATGCACACATTCCACATTGCCCAGGACATCTCTGACAATTCTGGCCAAGTTGTTGCTCTGACCAAACGTCCTTCGGTTGGAGTAACAAGCTGTGCTGTTTCTTTTACCTTCCAGGCTGATACACCTCCATGTGACAGTGAGTTTGAATGTGTCTTTTTCATTCCCACCTTTTATTCTCTTTTGTCACCCAAACAACCTTTTGGTGTGTTGGAAATTTGTTTTCATTTCTTGCATTGCCATCTGTGATTTAATGCTTTTGACCCTTTTAGTGCTCCAGATTTGCAGTGCACTTGTTCCAGTATTCAAGAAAAAGAAAGCATCTTCCTGTAATTAACATCCTTTGAAGATACATGAATGTCATTATGATTAGCCTGACTGTAATTGCCCACTGATGTAGCAGGTTAAGTGGGAAGCAATCTGCCTGTTTACACTCTAAAATAAAGCTGCAGATGGTTGTGCCCCAGACCTGTAGCACAAGATTATCATCAGCTTTTATCTGCTAGCAAAAGGGGAAATTGAAACATTAGGAGATAAGACACAAGTCTTCAGCACTGCTTTCCTACTCAGATGGAGCTAATTAAGCGCGGCTAAAAGCATTAGCATTGTCATATAAAGGAGGAGCTTTACATTGTGGATAGGGTGAAGCTAGAGCAGGAATCCAAACATGTGCTACATTAAGGCACACTATTAAAATAATCAGTGACAGAGAATAACAAATGAAAGCGGGGTGGACCTGAAAAATCAATGGCAGGCAGGAACGTTCATTAGCCAGAGAGGAAACCTAGCAAACGCAGCAGCGCCATCAAAAACCAAGATTACATTACATTAGGTATGAATGTCAGCTACAAAACATTATGTGGGACCGCTGAAGATCATGATTTTAATCGTAGGGGGGGTTAATTCAGAAAATCAGTTAAATACATATAGTCCCTTAAGGCATTTTATTCTTAGTTCAGGGTGTAGGCAGAAAAATAAACACATTTTTATTGCATTGGAACGCATTTGCCATAAACCCGCAGTTTTTAGCAATATCACATAATGAAACCAAAAAAAATTAAATCAGTATTTTCAAATAAATCATCTCAGCAGATGCATAGGAGTTACTTTGATCCTACTTAACTGAAGAGTATTGTCTTTAAAGCTACAACATAGTCTAAGATAGGGGTTTGATGAGGCCGGACATGCTCTAAAGGTGTTTACAGTGCATTACCACTCCTAGACTGCAGCTGTGCTTGGGGCCAAGGCAAATTAATCCCTATCTAAGCACTGTTAGTAAAACTATTTTTGCCAGAGGTTCATAATGTGCTCTCTTTGGGATGATTTAGGTTTGGCATTTATATCCCAACAAACACAGAGTAACTTCAGTGACATCCAAGACCTGGGGAATGTCAACTGCTGGCATCTGCCTCTGCAGCCCAGACTTTGGGTCTCCCCAAACCAAGAAAAGATAGGAGAAAAGCAGAACCAAACATGGTGGTTGTTGTGTTACTAGCAATGTCCTGGAGATCCACCTCACTGCCCACGTATAGTCCCCATAGGTCTCTGGGGTACCCCAATAGCATGTCAACAGATCACCTTACTTCTTTGTAGGGAGAAAGGGGTCTTGCTCTAAACAAGCCTGTGTGTGGCAAAGCAGATGGCACAGAACTTGAGTTTGAGGTGGCCATAACAAAAGCACCACTCTCACCTTTACCTTTACAAACGGTTTAGAATCATGATATGCATCTGTTTGCCTTTGGATGCATGGAACTTTACACTGACCCTAACTGTGACTGTGTCTATGTAACACCTTTAAAAAAGGGTGGGTTTTTTTAGATTTTTCAAAATCTTCTGGTGATTCTCCATCACATGTGATGCTGCAAAGTATTCTGTTGTACTTAAAACAGTACGGCAATGACACCGCACAGGGTAAGAATGAATGTCAGAAGCCTTGGGTTATCCAGACCAAATAAAAGGCATTTGTTTCACAAATAAGTTTGAGAGCACAACTATTTATAGTTTTATAGGGGCAAAAGTTACAGTTTCTGATTAAAATCCTTAGATTTACATTGAATCATCAGCACTTCATTATCCGTGCTGGGAATGGAAGCTGGCTTCCGTCTGTCAGAGTTTGACACAAAACACCTCGGTTCGGTTATACGTGTGTATTACATGAGAATGGTCGCCATCCTTCTTAACCAATACACACAATTAAATGGTATAGCCCTTGATTTTGATAGGAAATAGGCTTAAGAAAGGCAAATAGGAAGTTTTCGTTTCCTGTGGAACACAGGAAGCATTCATAATCTTCTGTCTTTCCCCTTTCCCTTAACAACTTCAAGGCTGTTCCCATTCTTTTTAGTAATTAGCCTTGACCTGGAAAGGATGACCTCTACTATTGCATTTTTTTTCATGAAGTCTTGACTCAGATCAGCTTTTAGTGCATGGATTTACCTTTGTACTTTTCTGAACTCTGCTTTGTGGGGAATCTCAAAGTCTTAAATGCACTCCTGGGACGTGCAGCCCTCAAAGTAACTGTGGATCAGTAATGACTTTTCTGGTAACACCAAAATCTGCAAAATCATGAGGCTAGATAGGCACAAATGGGGTGCACATGAATGACAGAGGCAGCGAAGAAATCAGTGCTAGGGAGTTGGCTGAAACCTCATTGGAGTTGCTTATGGCAATGAGCGTTAGCAGTAATTAATCTCTTTCATGGAACTGAAGACCAGCCAAAGTTACAACCTCTGTTCTGTACACAAAAACTACTGAAAGACATTTCATTGTTATTGTAGTAAATTATATGCAAAAAAAAAACCCAACCCAAAAGGCAGGAGAAAAACAGAAGCAAAGAAAGGAGCAACAGAACAATTGCAAACAGCACTGGGAGCATCGTTGGAGGAAAGCTTGGCAAGAGCTCTTTTGATCGAAAAGCAAACTACAAAGACTAAACCTATGAGCAGAGAAGCTGCCTATGGCTCCTTGGTCCATTCCTTCTCTGCTCAGGAGACTGGATTCAGTGCCTTCCTCACAAACATACAGACTGAGGTCAAGCAACCCTTGACTCAATTTGTCTTTGTAAATGAAATTAAATCCGGTACCCTAAATTTTGGCTAATTGCTTGGCTTGGGAATGGAAGAGTCTTCAAAACCAGTCATATGTACCTACGCAGAACAGTCCAGAGGGCACCCCAGAGTGTGTCAGCAGGTTGGGACCGCTGCCCCTATTTACCCCAGCTCTTTGAGGTGGAAGGCTGCTGATACTGTTCTGTTTACACATCTCCTCTGCTCAACTACTTCATGGTAATTCAGAGGCTAACACACAGCTCCTAATGAACGTAGCACTCTGCTGTTTGTTTAAGCACAGCCGTGAGTTACTTTAGAAAATGGAAAATGAGGAAACAGGTCAATAAATTATTTAGAAGACTCTCCTCCCTCCTGCTCCACACTGTCACAGCTAATGCACCAAATCCACTACCCTCTACAACAGAGTTGCTTTGAAATACTGGTAAAATCAGGGCTTCTTCTGAAGCGCCTTTGAAAGCTCACCAAGCATGGTAAGCTTTGTCAAGCATGTGTCATAATCCAGGCCCTCATTCTAGATGATGCTGATCATCCTACCCCAGGGACCTGAGAGACTTAGCACTTTGCAAGTTATGGCCTTGAATTTGGTCTCACTTTAGTTCCCTCACTAAGGCTGCTGTACTGTATGTAGAGCATTAAATTGGTTTACATGAGGTTTCCCTTTCTCCTGTTGTTCATGGCTTCAGTAAAACTATCCAATGGAGTCTAAGCAGAGAAAAGCCAATCTTCACCTGAGAAGCTTCCAAAAGCCCTCAGTTTTGTAAGCTCACTGCATCCACACCAGCCCCACAATACCGTGATGGGTGATTGGGTTGTACAGATATGATTTCATGCTGCAGGGAAAGTGGTGCACAGGGATGTGCCCAAGGTGCACCACACAATAGTTTCCAATGGCAAAAGTCTAAAGGCTTCCCTGTTCTGAGGAGACTGAGTCCCTCAGCGACAGAGCCCCGAAACAATGTCAGCAGTGCAAACCTTTGGGGTAAGCTCTTCTCCCCCACCACATGCACAGAGGCAGTTAAAGACACTTTGATAACATCAGTAAAATGAGTGTGTGTTCTTGTAGTCTATGGAGGTGTAGGGGATTGTACGAAAGCAGCCACACAGTGCTTTAAGTAGAGGCAAAAAGCCACAAACCAAGGAGGGCTGACCACAGGAAGCATTGGGACAGTAGTAAACAAAAGAGTACACTGATGTGTTTGGTGTTGATGGAAAGTTAATGAGGGTTTTTTTCACCTGAGGGTCAAAAGGGTAGCCAAATTAAGCAGGTCTTCTGCATTTAGAAGATCTGTGTCACCAAGCTTTAGTCATTTAAAACTTAGATGTCTCATCTAAGGTTTTCATCAGCCAGAGGGCAATTCGTTCTTTCCTAAGATACAGGTTTGAGCTGGGTGGTATGAATCACTGATCCCTCGCCACTGAGTGCTCAGGAAGCTGAGACAGTGGTGCTAACCTAGCTCCAAAACAAAAAGTGGGAATATGGGTCATTTCCAATTACATTGTTGAGAGCTCCTACTCATGGGCAATTGCTCTAACCCTTGTACTCCTCTTCCAGATGTGTTTCCAAAGGGAAATGAGCCTCTTGCCTTCATCACATACACAGGTGCCTAAAATCCAGAATAGGGTTTAGGCTCTGTGTACCAGTTTCACAGAAATAGCTAACTTCAGACTGGGAAGGGGACAGTCAGTCTAGATAGTCATCTCCCCTCTGAGCCAGCAGAACCCACTGTCTGGAGCAGGAAGGCATTTCCATACCTGTCCCTTGAATGCTACATGTCAAAGGCTAGAGTAATTGCAGACTTGAAGCTTGGAGGTATTTATTCACATGCACCAGCTCCTCCTTTGATGCCCCTAGAAGATTAGGGGCACTAAGATCATGCATGCTTTGATATTCTGTCATACAACGTTATCACACACCTGCAAGGAGATGTTCATTTCTTATATTGTCAGCTCAAGCCTCAAACAAACACAAACATACATCTAAACTGCCGAAATAAAAGGCAAAAATACATTTTCTACTTAAAATCACCTAGAATAATTAATTAAATTAGAAAGGCTAATTAGAGGTCTAGACCAAAGAATTTCTGTGTCCTCAGTCACAACTCGTCCTTCCAAAACACACTTCAATGCAAACTAGACTTGCTTATCTTCTTAAAAAGTCTCACCGTGGTGAATGTAGCACCACCATGACTTCACTGCAGGCTCCTTCTGTCCAGTCACAGTCCTTGCAGGGTGAGGATAAGAAGCAGGAAAACATGCTCAAGATTTTAAAGTTCTAGTGGAGAGCAACTACCTCATCTGAGCCCTGAATGCAGACATCACTGATGCCCCAGACATCATGGACTAATATTTCAAGTAAGACCCAGCAACTTCTTTGGGACCCGGAAAGTTTCTCAGCGTTGCTCTTCCTGATCGGGAGTAGGTGATGGCATTGGGGCATGGGAGACTGAAAGCCCAAATCTGATCAGATTCCTTCAGCTATAGATAATATCCCAATTAAACATGCCAGCCACTTCCTGTGGTTTGGATTTGTTCATTAAAAACCAGTATCTGTTTCTGGCAGGGCTGCTGTTGGGCTCTGTCCTGCTGCGCTGACTCTGCCCGTGCTGGGTTGAGCTTGACTGAAAACTTCACAGTCGAGCCTTTGAACGGAGCCTAAACATCCATCTTTGTAGCCCAGTAAAAAGGCTATAAAAGGAGGCTTTGAATTCTCATTGTCCAGAACGTGATGTCGTAACAAAACAACGTCAGGAAGTAATAAAGATGTGATGCACCTTTTTCCCTGTAAATCCTTCGTGTCAGCTTCCCAGATGGTGTGAGCCTGCGTAGCTTTGTGAAATCAATGAAACCACTCTGCCTAATGCCACTGAAGAAGTCAGCCTATCAGGCTCAGGCCAAAACGCTTTCAGAGCCTCCTCAGCTGAAAGGAAGAGAAAGGAGATGCAGCAGAAATAATATCTAACAGCACTTCCCTGGAGATGGGGGTAGGTTTTCTAGGGGCCCATCTGAACACCTAGACTAGATCTCAATGCGATCCAGTTGGAAGGCAGAACTGTATTCTCATTGTACAAGGACAAATAAGTAATGACCCTGCAGGAACCAGTTACGCTCATTTGAACAAAACACGTATGAGAAAACGTTCAAGCCTTCTGAGATTCTTTTCTTTCGGAATTCATGCATTATACAAAACACATTCATGCTGCCTTAGATATCTCATGGGTTGTGGCATCTTCAAAACCACCCAAAACATGTTCTGCCTTCAATTCGGAGTCAGAGCCTGAGCTCAACAGTATACTCCATGCTGGGTGTTACTATGTGGAGACAGTACTTACTTCCCCATATGGAATTAATTTCAATAGATGCTATCAGTTCTATATGAATCAAAAGCCTCCTCTTCTTTCCAGCCTTGGGATGGTCTAGATTGAAAGGCTGGATGTCCCAGAAGCAGTAAACCATAGACAACAGGGTGTTTCTTTGTACCCTGCTTTGAAAACCTTTTTAAAACTTCTCTCATCTATATGCTGCATCCCAAAACCATGTCCAGGGCAAACATGAAGATGGTGCCAACCCCACAGATACAGCCCATCCCTGCGCTGCACTCCAAGCACCATGCACACCAGCTCTTCCTCCACATCCTGAAGGTGATGGTGACACCAGAGCAGGGATGCTGTCATGGAGGTGGCCAAGCTGAGCACCCCACCAGAAGGCACATCGGGAGGGAAGTCCTGGCTGCAGCGGTGGCCATGGCATCAGCAGAGCCATGCTCTTACCTTCAGTGTGTTGCTGAATCATAACTTTACAACCCTGTCAGATCACAAGAACAAGCGCATATGGGAAAGAAAAGAAAGAAAAGAAACATATGAACAGGAACACTAAAAGTAGTCTCTAACAACCAGCTATCACTTTCCAAATATTTTTCTTCTATTAATTTTAAGGGCAAAATCATTTGGTGGTAAATGGGGAATAAACTAAAACCATCTGCACCCTGCTAGGCAGCTGTCAGAAAGCCAAGCGAGCTCTTTGGGTATAGGGGCCTGATGTTTAAATCCACTGAAGCTATTCCAGCGGTGTCAAGCACACTGGTGAGAGCCCTTTCCAAGCACCACGTGCAAGAGGCCGACTCTATTGTTATGGGAACAATATTGCTAAGATTAGAAAGGTGCAGTAGAAAAACCACTAAAATGATGCAGGTTTGCAAGGAATGAATGGTGTCAGGAGATTAGTCATATGGCATCCATCTATTTTAGAATGAAAGGAAACTAGGAGGGCACAGAAGAGATCGCAAGGACTGATGGATAAGATGCCTAACACAATATGTAACTTAAAATTACAGAGGTCCAGGTTTGGGCAGAAAGGGAGGGAGCAGCCTATAAACAATTTGAGAAGAAAGTCTTAATCCAAGAGGTAGGTAGCACACAGCCTCATGGCTAACTTTGGCAGTTTGATCCAGGCAGCAAACACCAGCAGCCCTGGAGGAGGGAAAGGCTTTTTAAATAGGAGTAGGCTTAAGAATATGTCCCATCAACTAGGTTCTTGAGATAAGGTTAATGAGAAATAGGTTGATTTGTACTTCCTCAGTTTAAAAGTGCAGCTCTCCATCGATCGTAATGTCCTGCCTGGCTGCTAATGTTCATGTGTTAAATAAACACAACTTCTCTTCAGAACATTAGGATAGCGTAATGGTACTTTGCTGGGGCAAATCTAAAATGTATCTTATTCATTTTATAGGATCCAAGTTATCTGAGGGGGAGGCAGAAGGGGTCAGAATTTATGCTGCAAGGTACTGAAAACACTTCATCGAAGGTTTTGTAACCCTATGGGGACAACCAGTAATTCAGCCAGTATAAATGTAAATATTGCTATTATCCATAAGTTTAATATTTTCATCCTACTGAGCACTCTTTGAGGATTGGTAAAAACGGATGTATTTCTTTTCATCTGTTTTCGATATCCAGCCACATCCTCTCTCCTTGCTCACACAGTGTAGAGAAGGGCACAAAAAAGTGATGAGCAGCCTTCCTCATATCTTACAGCATTGCTCACAGTCAGATGCCTGCACCCTTTCTTCACAGAGAAAATAGCCCAAGGGTGAAGTGGGATCCCTCCCATGAGTTTCATAGGCTCACAGCTTGCCTGCCCTTCTCAGGCCAAAGCTTGGAGTAAATACAGAGATTTGAACTGAACTCCAGGTACTTTGGAATACACAGCACATGAACAGCAACGCTTTGCCAACTGTTGCCTCTGTCCTCCACTCTTTCACTGTGCATCTGGAAGAGGCAGAATAGGATCATAGAATCATAGAATCACAGAACAGTCAGGGTTGGAAGGGAACTTAAGCTCATCCAGTTCCAACCCCCCTCCCATGGGCAGGGACACCTCCCACTAAACCATGTCACCTAAGGCTCTGTCCAGCCTGGCCTTGAGCACCACCAGGGATGGAGCATTCACAACTTCCCTGGGCAACCCATTCCAGTGC
>JANRGW010017447.1:0-18037 GCA_024733675.1 Psilopsiagon aymara | reverse complement strand
TGTGAATGCTCCATCCCTGGCGGTGTTCAAGGCCCGGTTGGACAGAGCCTTGGGTGACATGGCTTAGTGTGAGGTGTCTCTGCCCATGGCAGGGGATTGGAACTAAATGATCTTGAGTCCTTTCCAACCCTAACTATTCTATGGCTCTATGAAGTCAATGCTGGACTTGCTGCGTCCTAAATCATCTTGAATTCACCTATCTCTGCTCTATGTGATGTACCTGCCACAGTGGGCGCTTCAGCTCACAAGGGCCATATTTTGCAGGCAAGGAGCCTGGCATTTTCACTGCAAAGTCACCAAGCCTCATCCTTTTTTTTCCTTCCACCCCCAGAGCTCACTGTTTGTCAGGAAATTTGGCTGAGATTTACGAGGCATGAGATCTGAGGGGCTTTAGAAATGTGAGGAAATCCACGTGACCATTCCTATATATGTTGATTCAGTGGTGCTCATTTTCACACAGGGATTACTTCAGAAAGAACTAACAATCACACTAACAAACAGCTCTGGAACTTCTAAAACACACACCAGCACCTCAAGTTTTTAACAAGTCTTATTTTGCAAACGGAAACCAAGAAATATCAAGAAATCTTGGTTTTGGTGAAAGAATCATTGTATACTTCATATACTTAATTCATTTTAGATATTATCAACTCCAATCAATATGCACAATGCTGATGGAGAGGCCACCAACTTGAGTGCATTACACTGCTGCAAATCACTCATCCTACAATTTCATGGGACTCTAATAAGCAGAGTTTACAATTAAAACCTACATTCAGCTCAGACTAGTGAGGAAAACACTGAACACTGACAGAAAATCTGCCAGTATCAGAGCAGCACAACGAAAAGTAGAGATGCTGGTAAGCTTACAGTTCATTTTAAGCATGCCAGCCCCTGCTCTGCATTACTGACAATGCTTCTTGTAGACAATAAAACCATAGAGAGCGAGACACAGATGTTATGTTTATGGCAGAGATTTGTTCTCTGGATTTCCAGGTATACCCACAGGCTCAGCTGGATGGCACAAGCCGGAGCCCATCTCCTTCCACTACTGCTCCCCACTGCATTGCCATCCGCACACATCAATAGCTGCTGTCTCGGTGTTACACCAACAGATTTAGGAAATGACTGGCTAACAAAAACAACAAGATGAAGAGTTACATTCCCAAGGGGATTTGGCTATCTGCAGTGGAGTTTGGGTGAAATGAATCAGTTTAAAATCCAGCACAATGCTGAAAATAGATACAAGACTGTTAGGGATTGTTTTCTAAAAACTATAAAAAGCATCACAGAGCAGGTGTGGAATTTGGGTCTAGTTCCCTAAAGTGGTTATGCCTTCAGTTCACCTATTATAAAAATGAATGGTTCTCTATAAAGCATTTGCACCTGCCATCTCTAACGAAGGACTGGATCTTCATTATGTTATAGACTGCTACATATGCTTATACCAAATCATATGAGACTTTAGCTCTGTTTAGTAACGTGTAAGAGGAACACTGTTGACAGCAATCTCCTTGGGCTAACATGGAATGAAAAAGACTGCTCCTACACTGAAGTACATACAGCCTAATCTAACATAGGTCTCGGCATGCTTCTGCATCACACCTACTACAAAGCACAAAGTTCATAAATCTTTAAGTACTAGGAAAAAAATTGCAGTCTTTGTACAATTTGTTACGTCTCCTTAAATCTTTCTTTTTTTTTTTTTTTTTTTTTTTTTTTTTTATAATTCTGTAATGTTAGATTTAGGAGATATGAACAAAATTAGAAAGAGGGCATACCATACATATGTCCTCAGTTCCCCACAGCAGGCATGGTTCTCATCTACCCCACAGAAACCTGACTAGAGGAGCTGTGTTCTCTTCACCTACTGGAAGAGTTGTGCTAGAAGTCTTTTTGCTTCTCTTGCAACTTATACTAAGCATCATCTTGAATATCTGCTTTGGCCTATACATTAGAGATGTGTACATCTCAATTACTTGTTTGCTCCAGAGACTTTTCCAAAGAGAATGTAAAGGCTGGCTGAACATTACCTTCCAAGGGCCACATAACTCATTCAAGTAATACACATGGGCTTTACAACGCAAGATGAATCCATAAGCCATCAGCTACGCAAGAAGCACAGAGTGATGTACTTCATTAGATACATATCCTGGGGGATTATTACTGCTCCAATAAATAATAATTCCTGCATATATTACTCACTTCAAAAAACCCAGATAAAGAGAATTGTCCAAGGAGAATAAAGAGTGACCTTTAGTCTTCTCATCTCACTGGTCCTGAGGATAGTCCAGTGATCAGCTTCTCATACTCCCGCTCTTTAACTCTTTGCTCTTCCACCCTCCTGCTGTCAGAAGTAATTACACAGCAATTTTTCCTCTAACAGGCTCTCCCCAAGGCTTCTATCAAGACAACTTCAGGGACCTGCTGCTGAATGAATCCAGCTGGAAACAATCCAGCTACTTTATTCACATTCTTCTCCTAGCCACTCTATAGTCCCAGTCCAGCAAGCACTTACACGCATGATTTTTGTACAGCACGTAGCGAGTACTTTTGATTCACATGGGACTATTCAGATACTTACTTGTGTTTTACGGTAAGATGTGGGAGGGCAAAATTATTTTACTCTAAGTTCCTCACAACAAGGCAGTTGCTTTTGGTTGAGGAACATGACTATAACACTGGAATTCATGCTGTTTCTTCTTTTCTATACTGTATACACTAGAACATTTTTACAAGGCATGAATACAAGAAATAGACTTTGCGCTTTTAATGGTCTGAGAAATCACAGAATGGTTTGTGTTAAAGAGACATTTTACCATCTCTTTCTGCCCCCCCTGCCATGGTCAGGACCACCTTCCACTAAACCAGGTTACCCAAAGCCCCATCCAACCTGGCCTTGAACACTGCCATGGATGGGGCAGCCACAGCTTCTCTGGTCAGCTTGTCCCAGTGCTTCATTATCTTCACTGTAAAGCATTTTTTCCCAATTTCTAATCTAAATTTGTGAGTTTAAAGCCATTCCCCTTACCCTATCACTATATAACTTTGTAAAATTTGCAACTGTGCAGGTGGTGGGTTAAGTAGATATTTCTAAGGCTCTCCGTTTGCTCCTGAAGACCCCAGAACACCCTATCACTTTTTGGAAGAGCCCTAAGCAAGAATGGTTAGGGAAGCAGAAAAGTTCTGTAAATTTAAAAAAACTATCACATTGCCAAGCATGAAAGAAACAATTGCTTTAGTTCAAACACAAAAACATTATGGTCTGAAAGGTTTGTTATTACTAAGTTCTGCTTCAGTTATACCAAAAATATCAATTTGGGCTGGATTTTCAGTCAGTGCAAACAAGCAGGGGAAAGAAAACTTAAACCACAAATAAGGACAGATTCAATTTTTCATTGCCATGAAGTCCACAGATAAGATCCATGTAGCTAAATGCATAAGAAGATTATTCAAAATGTTTCACATCTACATAGTAGCTTTTGTCCATAAGCTCTCTAGGGAGCTTGGTAAAGCAATATATGACACATAAAACACGCATGATTTTTTAACTTGGGACCAGACTAATAAAAAGTCCATAGTAAGTTCATTAGTATCTTCTTATCCCCACCAATACATAGTAGACACTGGACTCCACAGGTGGAACAGCAAAACTATCTCCAGTGACCTTCCTACATTCAGACAGAAGAGACTACATTTCATTAGTATGCCTATTAAGACATTAGAGCCTCGCTTGCTGTAAATTACTGGTTATTACCAAATTAAATGGTACAGAACAGATTGCTTCTGTGTGCAGCATCAGACTTAACTCTGATGCTCAGCCTCACTCTCCCGCTTGTCAGGACAGGCTGCAATGAATTGATCAAACAGTGCTGGAAATAATTAATATGTTGTGGTGCTACTGAGCTTGAAATATCAAAGACAGAAGTAAGTGCAAGTACGTTTGCTGCTCCAAATGATGATGATCACTGGAATCTGCTCACCATCAGCTCTGCTACCTCACTTTGACATGCTGAGCAAGCAGCACACAGCTGATATCATTTATTATTGCTAATTGTTCTGGTCATCTTCTTATCCGAGAAGCTTAAAGAGCTCTGGAAGAGCAAAGCTATGAGGTCAGAGGTATTGCTGCTTGCTGCTCAGGGCACTGTAACTCAGGGAAGTTACAAACCAGAAGACCAGGAGATCAGGAAGCCATGATGAACCCTAGTCATGAAGCCATAAAAATTAGAAACAAAACAGGGGTTTTGGACCTAGAAAACAAATACCCCTCCTTTGCAAAGGCAACCTGCAAACTGCCAAGTTGGCTTGGTGAAAGTTGAGAGGTATAAGGGAACAAAAAGTTAGGGGAACAATACTGTTAGACTCCTTACCTTACTCAGTACTTTGTTTGGGCTCTGAACATTCCAGTTTCACTTACAGAAATCACCTCAAAACAGCATGTTAACAAAATTTGCTTATGTGATACTCCCAAACACACTGCACAGCTTTTCAGGTTTGTTAACTGTCTACAAGTGGCTCATGGCCATGGACCAGGACAAAGGGGAAAACCATCTTATCTTGTTAAGGATTCCCTGGATTTCCCATTCATCAAACTTAAAAAATAAAAAAAATAAGAATAAAAAATACCACCAATCCCACTACAGTCCTGGTAAGTAAAACCTTCCTTTTCACACAGCAAATTTCAGAAGAGAACCATAGATGTTTGAATATTTTTAATGATAGCATTGTTTCCCTCATTGACTTTTCCCTTCAGATACATCTTTTATCTAGTCTTGGTCCTTTATCATAGAATAAAGATTAATTTTGAATTTCTGCTGATTGTATGATCTTGGACTTCATGAACAAAAACCTCTTTTATGGGAGACATTAATATTCACAGTGACAGCCTTGAACTTCCACTTTCAGAAAGGTTTAATAATTTTCTAAAACCTCTTGATTTTGTCACAATGAGCTGTATTCAGGCTACTTTTTCTACTTGTCTTGGGCTATGTCATTTACCTTGAGCCTTGTCTGGGTGTTAAGCACTAGTGAAGTCCCTTATTCATTATGTTACTAATTGCAATTTTCTTTCCTATTATTTATAACAGGTAATTTCTGTGCAGAGCAGAAACTTGGAAAAGAAGGGGTATGCAAGTACTTTTCATTTTCAGGCACAGTCCATGCCATCCCATGCCTTTCATACAAAAATGAACTTCAGAAGCAGAAAAGGTTAATTAGGAGACTGTCATTCCGGGCTTTTCCCATCTTGGGATTACACCCACTCCAGAGGCAGACTGTTACTCCTCTGTAAATGGGGCATCAGTGATGGGGAAGAAAACTCAGCTCCGAGCATAAATCAAGTAGTTACCTTTGAAATATGGTTCCTTTGCCAGAACAGAAGCTTTTTCACCCCAGGAACCAGGGGGCAGGTCACCCCACTTCTAGAAAGGGCTCCTCAAAGCAGGAGCCCAAGGTTAAAAAAAAAACAGTAAGGAGTTTTAGATTAAAATGCCCCATTTAGCACATCTTAAGTTTTTCAAGGAAGATAAAAAGCAGGTGGGAATGCATATCATTGAGATTGTCCAGTGAATTCAGAAAGATGTTTTTGGTTTCCTTGAACTGAAATACTTTGTTAATAAAGATTAGAAAAAAAATAATTTGCTCTTGGAGGAAAAAAACTTGCATATACCAGTAGTGTCCTATATTCAGCAAAGTTAGCCGAAAGACGTGTATTTGTTTGGCAGGTCTGCACCTTTTCTGCATGATACAGAATTGGAATGAGGATCTCCTGCCTTGAGATTAAGTTAGTGGTGCATCCAGCCAGGAAAACCAGTATGAGCTGCAGCAGGATGAGAGCACAGATCACTTGGATGCTGTATATCATCCAGCAGCTCTGCCCCAACTGACCTGAAAGGGTCATCTGCACAATGATACAAAGCTCCACAGACTACATCCATTTTTTTTTTCCAAGCTATCTTTTTTTCCGGGAGTCTATCACATGCAATGAGTAGCAATAAAATTTAGCTCAGCTCCTCTCTAGATGACACACCGCGCTCTGAAACATCAAGTCTGTGATGATTCTATACTGATAAAAATGTTTTGAGCACAGACTAAATGTTTTGTTCCTTAAAATATTTAACAATCCACTCATTTACTATTCTGTACTGATCAAGGGATTTCAGAGAATCACACAGTAAATTTCTGTAACAAAGATGTTAGCACTGGGCACAGCTAACTTTCAGCAGTTCTGCTCTTGTGGCTTTGATCTCCCTCTTTTTTCATTGCCATTAGCAATATAGGCTCTCTCCCCTCTTCCCCTCCCATTTTTGCCCTGGTTGAGTATTGATGAGGTTAAAAGGATTATTCATTAGCTGCATCCTACCACCTGCTCTTCTGATCCTTGGCTTTCAGGGCTTTGAATACTTTGTACACATACCTTGGGTTTAGTTAATACAAACACTGATAATCTTCTACTTCCTCAAGGCTTGTTTCCATCTTATTTGAAGACAGCTGTAATTAATAATCTCCTTTTAAGGTCTAATTTCCTTTTAGTCAAAGTCAACTTTCATCTCATTACTTATCTCCCTTTTATTTCAAAGGAAACTTTAAAATTAGAAAGTGAGCAATAACATCTGTAGAAAATAATGACATCTGTGAAAAATATTTAATTGCATTTTTTTATAGAAGTTTTATTGTGACTTATAAATAACTATAGCTCTATTCTGATATTAATGCTCAGCAGACCCTTCATTCCTCCCCCACCATTTCTCTGTGCTTGCTAACAAGAAAGCCTCGATATCCTAGTATTGAAAGACTTTTTCATTCCTTTTTGCAATTTTGTTTCACTTGGATTTTTTTCTACCACTTTTTCATATGCTGTTGCAGATCAATGACAACTGTTTCAACTTTCTGGTTGAATCCATGTTTGGAAGGCAGATTAGGTGGCAATTAATCTTCTATATTTGTAATAAAAAACCCAATAAAATATCTTTCCTCACATCAACATCTAAATGAGATATATTACAAAAAAAAAAAAAAAAAAAAGTATTTTAGTGCATTTTCACTCTTTAAACAAAGATCTTTCCCATGGCAAATCATCAACTCAATTTATGCCCAAAGGTCACCCATTCTGGCAACAGAAAAACTTCCCTATTCCTACTTTTTCATCTAGCTAAATTCTCTAGAGGTGGAGCTGAGATTTCCTAACTGCTTTTCTTCCTCATGTTCTCTTTAATGTCTCGACATTATCTGGGTCCACCTTGGCGAAATAGGGAAATACCACATTTGCTCTCTTTTTCATACAAAGCAAATAATAAGCTATAGACTATGTGCAGATTGACTACATAATATAAATACTGTATATTTGTAAATCATACAACACTTTTAATTTAAGGAACAGATTGACTTCAAGAGGGAGAATTACTGTGCAGACTCTCATTGTGTACACTGTCTAAACACCATTTTCCATCCCAAAAATTAATCCTTAGGAGCAAAGCTATAAAATAAACAGTGTTAAAAGCAGTAAGAAAACCATCTGATCCATATACACAGTAAGGCAATTTCATAAACTAGAAATACAATATTCTATAATATTAAAGTCCTGGACTGAATTTCAAATCTCCCTTTCCCCTGTTCCACCATCTTAGTGAAGCCATATGATATTTCACCAGGAACCGAGGCAGCAATCAGTTACACATGTAATTTCTTACATTTCAATCTTCTGTAAGATTAAATGTGTCATATCAAAAATTGCCACTGACCTGAAGCTGACTGGTTATCTGCTATGAAGGTGGTATTTTAATTACCAAAGTTAATTACCATCTCCATGGAATGCAATTTCCTAACTTCATGCCATTGTAAAATAGGAAATGGAAAGTACAAGCGGTGCAGAATCCACAGAAGGTCTACACAAAGGCTTCTGTATGACTAATTGGTCTGAAATTTAATCAGTTAAATTTCTGTTTCATGTTCCTTTGATAAGATTATCTTAATTACATTTTATAGTATCTAAGTAGGAGGAATAAATAAAAAAAAACAATCTGCTGAAGGGGAAAACTAATTCATAGGTCTAAAGGGAGAAAAGAAAATAACAGGAGGGGGAATACACATCTATAGATTACGGTACATAAATCTCAAATCTCATACTTCCAGCACTTCTTGTTTCCAAATAATCATGAATATACTGAACTGTTCAGAAACGTAGACATTATCAACTTCCACAACATTTTTTTAGTCTTCATCATCTTTAAAAGACTGCATATTTAAAGTGGTTATACATAAATCTGGCAAAATAAGCGCAAGGAGCTCCAACATTGCCCTTGAGAAGAACTAATATTGTTCTCACATTTTATATGGTAGCTGTACATTCTCTACCATAAAAAGAAAAAAAATACAAAATTTGAGAAACAAAGATTTAAGATGGAGAGATTTTGTCTGTGCTATCAAAAGTCTCACAGTGACCAAGTATCTCACTAGTGGAGGACCCAAGGGTACATTCATTTTTACCCTGTCAGTCTAAAACATGAGTCATGCTATGCTGCCAAAAGCCAATATCAAACCCAGACTAATCTCAGGAAATTTATTTTTGTATTTGTCTCAAAAATTGTTCATATATTCAAAGTGCCACATCAATTCACATGCATCCAAAAACCAAGCAGCAAGGACAGGGGCAGTGCCACGAACCAGGGTGCTGGAAACTGCCATGAAGGCTACAGTCAGGGCTTCTGAGGCTGCGTGCAAGGTGAGAACAAGACCATCCCTATGAACTGCTGCACCAGGAATAACTCAATCACACTGCCGCTTGGGGAGCAGCAAGGACACAGATTTATTTTCACCTATCACTACTAATATCTCTTCCCTCCATCATTTCCCTGCTCGGTACCAAGGTGACAGATTTGGGCTCCTCTGTCTTTATAATGCTCCTCAGAAAAAGGACAAACTCTCCAAGCACTCATTACTCTCATGACATTCAGCTCAAAAGCAAACCTAGGTGGCTCAAGGAGCAGAGCTTTGCTTATACCTGGCCCTGGAGATTCTTTGAGCAGGGAAACAGCCCAAGAAGTTCAGGTAAATAACTGTTTATGTGAAACAAAAATTCCAAACCTACACTGAAAACAGTTTTGAGTTCTCAGTCTTGAACAAACTGCATTGTGAGCGTGTGTGTACAGACCCCACTGGACCAGGACTAGAGCTCTGCCCTAGCAGACCACCATAGTACTCCTGAGTAAGTCTTTGGATGGTATTATGGGGAGAACCAAAAAACATGATCCCATTTCATTATTTCAGTATTATTTTAGAAGAGACTTGGGATCATTTCTTCAAACTCAACACAACAAACTGCAGAGCTGTTACTCAGACACGGCCTAAGCCACGCACCAGTTCACTGTGCTTGTAGAAGAACTCCGCAGATTAAATTCCCTCCTCCTGAAAAACCCAACTGCTCTACAAGCTTCAGGTTTTAAAAACATGTTTTCTTCTCTAATCAGATATGAACTCTAGTGCTGGAGACAAAACAAGGTATTTATTGCTATGTAAAAGCTGTATTTTTAATTTGATAGAAGAGGTTTAGTGTTTCCAAATGTAAGCTTTTGATAAATGTGATTTCTCTGAAACTGAAACAGAGTAAAATTAATGTCTGTATTTATTTTGCTTCAATTATGTCAACATTTCATTTGCATAAAATATTGTTTTCATTCCTCTTTAGTGCAATGCATAATAAAGCTTTGTATTTTTAATTTATCAAGATGAAAAAATATGAAAGTTCTGCAGCAGTGTGGAGAATCAAGTAATTTCAGACAGAAGTCTGATTTTTTTTCAGTTAACTCATGTTATTTTAAGTGTACCTTTTTAGGTAAACAGTCATTTGACATCTGTTCAATATTGCTGAAGGTCTCATCCTATTACTGTTTCTCTTCTGCAGTAGAAATAATCCGTTACACTATTAGCAGTAAGATATGTTTCCATTAAAAAAAATAGAACAAAAATAAAACCCCAAAGACGACTTATCAAATACGCTGAGCTCAAAGAGCTGTTTTTACACTTATTCATTGGTACTGAGCAAGTCATCCCTTTCTGAAATTAAATGAAGACCCTGACTAATTGAGGTTTAATTATACTGCAGATGTATCCACAAGCGCAAACTAGAAATGACAAGATGTACTTTGCAATCCCAAACTTTTGCCCCTTCAGTCCTAGAGGTTAAGATAGGAGACCTTTAAAATGTGACATTATAGTATTTATTAAATAAATAAATAAATAAATAGAGTCCTGGAGATGTTTAAGCATCTTCATTCACATGGGATTTCTGGTTCCTGTGATAATTAACTAAGAGAGATGAACTTACATGGAAGACACCTTTCTCATTGCTGTCCACATGCAATTTCTGAATATGATAAAATTGCTACCACTAAATGCTTCAAATTGGCAATCCCACTGTTTTCTGGCACTGCTGTCAGCTATTTTGATTCTCCAGACACGTAAAAGGCAGGAGTTATGCATTAATTATCATCCAGCATTCTTAATCAACATCAACTATAAAATTTTTAGTCAAGCTCTTGATCACAAACTTAATCATGCCTAGCGCAAACTGATTCACCCTGTTAAATGGGATTCATTAAAAGGCTCTGCTATCACATCATCAGACGCTTTTCAAATATGATACTTTTTTAGTTACAAACAACATCAGTTGAAGCAATCACTACAGGGACAAAGACTGCATTTAATTAAATAGGATGGACATTTGGTTTTGCATGAGCTGAACAGCTGTACAAGAACAAAATCTAATGGTCCAGCTCCATCATATATGTATTATGAGCTATTTCTGAGGATCCTGGTGATACCTACTGGTCTAGCAAAGAGCAGGAACCTGATGAAGTAGTAATGAGAAAAGAAAGTATATTTTTTGCAGTTGTAAAAGGTAACAAGTCATTCTCAGGGTAAGCAATAATTGGAAAAGTAATTATAGCTTCCTTATAGTGTTTATGCACATCTCACTCCAGGTAGCACAAACACTAAGCTTCATCTACAACATGCTCTCTTCTCATTTAGCTGCACAACTGCTCCCAGTCACAGTGAGGGTAGCTGGATCTCCCAGAGCAGCCCTCCACAGCCTACAAAGCTGTGAAAATGTTTTCCACTACTGGAATAGTCACTGCTCCTACTTTACATTGCGGCTGAACACCCTGGATCAAAATACGAGGCTACCCATCACCCAGGCTCAGTGGAATGTGCACAATCTGGAAGAGTTTCTGATGAAATAAATTTTTGCCCCATTCCTCTCCACCTCCCAAGTTTTTATGTAGGCACAGGGAAGAGGACAGGAGGAACCATTACTTTTAATCTCTTGGCATCTGACAGCATGAATTCAGTATTACTAATGTAGGATCAATCAAAATGCACAGCTAGATAGTCAAAATACACATTGGAAGTAGGAAGAAAATCAGGCATTCTATCAAAAGTGATAGAATAAGTGAGATAAGTGAGTAGATAAGTCTTCTTGATGGGCAGTTTCAAAATCCAGGTTGACTGCTCTGTAAATTGAGTCTATAAAACAGCACCAGAATAAAGTATCTATTATGACAAATAAATATTTAATAAAACTTTGAAACGATTTGTTGGGTTTTTTTTTTTTTTTGTTGTTTTGTTTTTTTTTACATCTCAAGAAAAGACAAAGGAATCTGGAAAAAAAAAAATAAATAAATCCCCATATGTTGACAATTGAAATTTCCATTCATCCAGCACATGACAGGTTCTAAATACTTGCGAATTCTTTGGACAATTATGAAGGACTGGTTACTATCTGAGAAACAATCCCGTTAACATTCATTAAAAGATTTATGTCACTCAGAAGTTGTAGAACAAACGGAATTTGCAGTCTTTGAAAATTAAATGCAAGCTTGTACCTGATTTATTGCAGAGATGTTGTAATCAATAATAGAATTGAAGCTTAAAAGCACAAGGTCTCATCTGACAGTACAGCATCTTCTTCATCTGCCCTTCTTGCAGCAGATAACTTCTAATCCAAGACATCTTTGGTAATAAGAACCGCTCTCTGCCAAAGAAGTGACAACATTTTCCTATCTTTTCTTGCTTTTTTATATCAAGTACCTAGGCAGATTTAATAGTGCTCTTTCACCCTGCTTTGTATGTGCACAGAATCCAATCTCACTTTCCAAGCTGTATCTTTTATCAAAAGAAAAATGGGTTAGAGTTGGCACTCAGGAAGCATTATCTCCAAAGTTCATCTATTGGTTACCATGGTTAATTAACTAATGCATAACCTTTCTTTATCAATGACAAAGCCTGGTGACTTTGATCTTTCAGGTTCCAATCAGATGGATATTTTACTATTTTTATCATTAGGCTTCCTGCTTGATAGGGCCTCACAGGATCTGCAAGCTAAAATTCACTTTTCTTGGTATTAGGTCATTCGATTTGCCTGGTTGTGCTTTACTTCCATACCTTTCACCACCATCACAGGAGTTTCCTTTTGAACACTGCACGGATGTGTTTGCCTACTACATCCTGTAAGCCTGTCTTCCACCTCATGCTCTCTACTGTAACTCCATGCAGTACAATAATGTTATCTGGGGCACAGAGTCTTAAAGCAGCAAGTCCCTGTTCCTGCGGGAAGGTCCCCAGAGGAAGGAGATGACGTTTTCATATCGAATAACTAGGCAGGTTACATGTACAACATTTTCCACTTGTGGGATGACCTTCAACAAAGACTCGAGGGCCATTTTCATATCTCAGATCAGCAACTCAGCAGGTAACATGCTGCATTAACGGAAAGGTCTGATTAACCAAAAAAATGTTCCATAGAAGAGTTAACCTCTGCTTCGTGGATAATGTGACAAAAGCCACGGCTACCTTTCTGTCTAAAAATCTGGACATCAAACCTCAAGTTAAAAGAAAAAGGAAGATGACATTTAAAATATAGTACTTAAGGGGAGATTTTGAAACCATGCACAAAATGCTTCTTATGGAATGAGTAAGAAATTTCTTTTTAGAGTAATGAGCAAAATTAAATTACTGCTGCACTTTCGTCCTTCAAAAGAAGTTCTTTAACTGATAAGTACTGTGATTGAAATGTCATTATTTCAGACATTTATATTGTTTAAATACATCTCATACCTACTGTAGGGTTAACCTCTGTACTGCCTCTAAGCATTACATCTGTACACACGGAGTGCACAGAACAGATATATACAGGAATGTCACATATTGAAACTTTCTGCAGTATAGCCTCACTAACAGATAATCTGCAGAACTAGCATTATTTATGGTTATTTAAAAGCATTCATAATATATTGCATCAACACAACAGTGCTACTTTCTATACATAGATGTATACAGACTGCATTTTATGCTTAAGCAGGAAGCTTACTTTTACTAATAACTACAGAACTTTTCATATCTTTTTCCCAAAAAATAACTTTGACCTTCCTCCATACCTCCAAAATACCCTCACTTTTTTACACTGCTAACCACTGTGTTCTTGTGCTCTGCCAAGCACTATGCACCATAGCTGCTGTGCAACAGTGGGTTTGGGGGCTGGTTCCTGTGATGGGCAGGATATTGGGCTCCTGCTTGGCTCATCAAGAGCATGTTGGTTCCTCTGCTCTGCATGGACACCCACCTCCACCACAACCCCGTGGGAACTCTGAGTTTAGACCAAAATAGGGCAAGATTTGATTTCAGTACAGCTTTCTCAGGTGGTTGGCAGCCCAAGTAATGGTGTAACAAAGCATACAATTAAAAACAGCAATAGGAAGCTGGGTTAATTTCTCATCCCCTGTAAATTCAGTTCATACAAGACCAGAGTTTGACCTCATATATTTGAGTGTGCCAGCAAATACAGTGCCTAGGAAGGTATTTCTAAAATAAGAATTATTCTTTCAAGGATTTTTAAAGTTAAAACTCAGCGATGCTCAAACTTAACTCATTAATAACAGAACTGGAAAAAAAAAAAAAAGAATTTGCTAGAGAAATCAAGAGACTGTTATTAGTCACAACCTTCTTAGTGATACCTATATTTTCTTAAAAAAAACTGAAAATGTAATTAGTTACTCAAATAGACAATAGTACTTAACAGATCCTCAGCAATAACAGACCTGCCAAGTACTGCATTATAACAGCAGGATAAGACACATATTCAAGATCTCTTTCTACAAAACTTTTTACAAAATGTGAACACCTGAGCCTTTTTCTTCTATAGTTCTTAGAAGCCCCTGGCTGATGGAATACCCATGCAGCAGATTGGAAACCTGGGACACTGGAAAGATCTGCACAGAACAGCAGTAAAACAGAGTAGAAAAAATTTCTCTCTGCTTAGAAATACAAGCAGAAGGAGAACTCATTTAAATGCATTCACTTTTCTTCAATACCTAGTTTAATACGTTTTGGACTTTAATCTGGGTGCCTGATACCAGCAAACAAATGGTCACTTTATTGCTATCATTACCACTATGAATAAAATCAACCTGAGAAACTACAAATGCTTTCTCCACTGTAAGTAAACAACAAAGCTTAACAGCCTAGAGAAATATCAGGAGATAATCGCATCCTTGGGACATTTAACAGGCATGATAAGTACTGTTGCCAGAATATGATTATCTTCTGATAAGAAGAAACCCTGGAGTTTTCACACTGCTGCAGAAAACTCATTACTGGGATGAAACCCTGTACTTATTGTTCCTGAACATGGAGTTGGCAGCCAAGGGCTATGCACAGCAGTTGCAGCAGAGTGCTTCATTTTATGGCACAAGCTCTTGAGGTGACTACCCAGACATTGAATTGACCCCCTTGGTTATCCTGAGCTGCAACTGCACAGGACACATAGAATGGAGCTTGTACAGAATTAAATTTCCTCCCATGAGTTCCACTGATTGATATGCAACCCCTTCCAGGGAAAATAAAGTTGTATCTGACCATCAAAAAAAAAAAAAAAAAATCCACAAAGTCATTATAGGAGTATAGGATGGCCTTGTGGATAAGAGGGAAAAAAAGAAATTCTCACAAATTCTATCACTGTATTTGTCCCAGAGATCTCTGGAAGTGTCATTTCTCAACCCTCTTACAACAAGGATTTAAATAATGAGCCCGTATGTGGAATGGGTCACCTCTCCTGCCAATGCATCCTTAGTTCCAGAAGAAACCCAACTCGTGCCATGCACCCTCTGCTTCAAAAATAAGAAGTCTGTTCTGGGACAATCTCCTCCTCCAGGAAACTTTCTGCAAGTGAATGAAGGTCATCTCTTCCAGAATAGCTATTCCTCAGTTCCTTTAAACCACATTAACATAGATTTTAGTATTGACTAAACCTAAAAAACCTTGGCACGGATGGTGTTTCTGTGATGCCTCATTCCCTGTGCTCAGTTCTGGGTCTCCAGTACCAAAGGGACAAGGAGATACTGGAGCAAGTTGAGCAAAGGGCCATGAAGACAGATGGGGGTTTGGAGTATCTCACATGAGGAGAGGTTGAGAGAGCTGGGGCTGTTCTCCTCAAACTTATTTTTTTGAATGAAAACCAAAAATGTATGTTTGTGTGTGAGGGGGGGAAGGTAGGTTTGATGAATATATCTTTTTCAATTAAAAACACTGTCAAAGAATTGCCAATCACAGACATTTAAGCATAGCTTGAGGAGTTCAGACAGGGCTTCTCTTTCATGCTACCAAACTCACCACATATAGACACAGACAAAAGGATGATCTAATTCAGTGCCTTCAGTTTCTTGCAAGAATAAAAATCAAATTTAAGGACTTGATAACTTCCACACAGACAGTACTGTTTTGACCTACCAACTGTATTTCATTCATGAAAATGTCAAGTGTACATACCTGGACAAGAGGTTTCTGCATCATAATTTTCTCTCATAAGTATATGAAAGCACTCAGACTCCCACCTCCCTGTGCATTAAAGGCATGAATTTGCTTTCAGAGAAATGCCTACTCTCCTCTTTGACGATATTATTCCCTTCCTAGAGTCTACTGAATTAGAATGACTGAAGAGGTTTTATTTTTAAGGGCTATATTTTATTTGTATTTGAGTTTTCCAATAGTAAACCCATCAATCAGAAAGACACCCCCTTGCAGTTGCAGAGGATGAGCTTTTCTTCTAAAAACAGTGAAAAATAAAAGCAATCCAGTCTTCATTCACCAGCTGGACAGAATGCCTCTAGTTAGACTCCATCAATACACATCCTATTTTCTTCCACACCTTTGTGTTCCACCACTGGTTATTGAGGCATCACTTCACACAATATGGAGATACTGCAAGTTGGGAACATTGTTAATTCCACAGGTATATACCTGCCCTCTCACATAACAAAGATCTAGCTTGATTCCCCCCTCTCTCCCCACAAGTAGCGAGAAAATTTAGGTAAAGCCCAAATTGCTCATAAGGACCACTGGCCAGATCATCATTCTGAACAAGACCATTCAGTCCTCCATTACTACAGATTACTTCTTTTACTCAAATCTACGCTTGCACAGATTGAGTCCTAAAAACCAACACCAAGGGATTTGGTAAACAAATCCAATAAAACTTTAAGATTTTTTTTTCTTTTCCTAACGCGAGAGAAACCTTTTTCTAATCCTAGAACTTCACACTCAGCAGTTCCACCCCTCAAAAAAAAAAAGTACTGCATGCTGTTCTGCTGTCCTCAACACAAGAATTACATGGAGCTGTTAGAGCAAGTGCAGAGGAGGGCCACGAGGATGATCAGGGGGTTGGAGCACCTCACATATAAAGACAAGCTGAGAAAGTTGGGACTGTTTAGTCTGGAGAAGAGGAGCTGCATGGAGACCTCGGAGCAGCCTTCCAGTACCTGAAAGGGGCCTATAAGGATGCTGGGGAGGGACTCTTCATCAGGGACTGTAGTGATAACACATGGGGTCAGAACTAGATGATCTTAAGGTCCTTCCCAACCCCAACTATTCTATGATTCTACATCTTAGAATTGGGGAATTATTTACATTTCAGGCATGATTAGCCAAAACATTTCTATAAATTCATATGATATACAAAATGGGCTTGACACTCTTTATACAGAGGGTACATTGTCTGCTACAGCTTCCTTCCTAGTTGATAGAAAAAGCAGCCCAATTTTTGTCATGCTACATATTATATTCAAAACATTACTGTCAGTATTACAGTCTAGACCGTGTTGAAAATATGCCCACCATGTGTGAACCTTCACAGCTCAATTAGGAAAACATAAAATACTCTTCAAAACCAGCAAATCATATAAGGCTCTAGTTAAGATTTGAAATACATCCATGTGGGACAGTGATTTCAAGAGAAGAAGTGAAAAAGTTGGATTGTTCACTATTCCTGCAAATGTTTTTCTGATTCCAAGTGAATTACTGCTAATTACTGCCATGAAGAACACAGACAGGCAGATCTCTCTGCCTGTGCTTACAAAAAGCACACTGCACTCATCCAAATGACAAATGAAAGTTTTCCACAATATTTTAGAAAGATAATTGTGCCATCTGGGAAGCTGTGTTGCATCTGTATAAGAACGAACAGGCCCCAAGATGTGTAACAACTCCTTCTGTGATGAATTAATTTCAGCTAATGTATAAATCTTGGAATTTTTTTCAATATTTTTTGGGGGGGAGAGAACATCCAGGGACTTGCAGCATTTTAACGGTGCTGTCTGAATGCATATCAAATGAATTCCCTCAAACAGGAAGATACAAACATAGAATCATAGAATAGTTAGGGCTGGAAAGGACCTTAAGATCATCCATTTCCAACCCCCCTGCCATGCCCAGGGACACCTCACACTAAACCATGCCACCCAAGGCTATGTCCAGCCTGGCCTTGAACACCGCCAGTGATGGAGAATTCACAACTTCCCGGAGCAACCCGTTAAGTGCCTCATCACCCTCTTCTTCATATCCAATCTAAACTTCCCCTGTTTAAGTTTGAGCCCGTTGCCCCTTGTCCTCTCACTACAGTCCCTAATGAAGAATCCCTCCCCAGCATCCCCATAGGCCCCTTTCAGATATTGGAAGGCTGCTATGAGGTCTCCATGCAGCCTTCTCTTCT